>JAEAOA010002160.1:197500-260951 GCA_016746295.1 Potamilus streckersoni
GATTTCGTGAAGTCGTCTTTTCAAGTATCCTGAACGACTCTTTGTTGAAGGATTGTACACTTTGTTGTTAAATATCGTTGTAATGTACAATATGTAAGGAATCATTAATGCACAGGTGCGTCAGGGAAAAGATAAATGCCAGTGGGTGGGTTGACATATTTCTTTTCATATAATAAAACGTAGCATTAAGAATACTTTATGTAGAAAACTCGGGGTAATTAAAAAAGACAAAGCTCTTCTCTTTTTTATACTATAAAACATGTATTTGTATATGGATGTTTTAAACTTGGTTAGCTTCCTCAGTGGATCTATAAAATGAAATGGAAAAGGACATATTGAAAGAGTTCGGAGATCATGGATACCCTTGCAAATATATTATACCTGAATAAGCATTGTTTCTAAATGTACGGGCAGACTGCTAGGGTATACTCTACAACTGAATCAGTCTTGGTTGTAAATCTACGGGCAGACAGCTAGGGTATACTGTACAACTGAATCAGTCTTGGTTCTAAATGTAGGGTATACTGTACAAATGAATCAGTCTTGGTTCTAAATGTACGGACAGGCAGCTGGGGTATACTGTACAACTGAATCAGTCTTGGTTCTAAATGTACGGACAGACTGCTAGGGTATACTGTACAACTGAATCAGTCTTGGTTCTAAATGTATTGGCAGACTGCTAGGGTATACTCTACAACTGAATTAGTCTTGGTTATAAATGTATTGGCAGACTGCTAGAGTATACTTTACTACTTAATCAGTCTTGGTTCTAAATATACGGGAAACCTCTGGGGTATAATCTACAACTGAATCAGTCTTGCTTATAAATGTATGGACAGACTGCTAAGGTATGCTGTACAACGGAATCAGTCTTAATTCTAAATGTATTGGCAGATAGCTAGGGTATACTGTACGACTGAATCAGTCTTGGTTCTAAATGTACGGTCAGAGAGCTAGGGTATACTGTACAACTAAATCAGTCTTGGTTCTAAATGTACGGACAGACTGCTGGGGTATACTGTAAAACTGAATCAGTCTTGGTTCTAAATCTATGGATAGACTGCTAGGGTATACTCTACAACTGAATCAGTCTTGTTCGAAATGTATGGACAGACTGCTAGGGAATACTCTACAACTGAATCAGTCTTGGTTCTAAATGTATTGGCAGACTTCTGTGGTATATTGTACAACTGAATCAGTCTTGGTTCTAAATGTATTGGCAGACTGCTAGGGTATACTCTACTACTAAATCAATTTTGGTTCTAAATATACGGGCAGACTTTTTGGAGTATACTCTACAACTGAATCAGTCTTGCTTATAAATTTATGGACAGACTGCTAGGGTATACTCTACAACAGGATCAGTCTTTGTTCTAAATGTACGGACAGACTTCTGGGGTATACTGTACAACTGAATCAGTCTTGGTTATAAATGTATGGAGAGACTGCTAGGGTATACTGTACAACTGAATCAGTCTTGGTTCTAAATATATGGACAGACTGCTAGCGTATACTCTACAACTGAATGAATCTTGGTTCTAAATGTACGGGTAGACTGCTAGGGTATACTCTACAACCGAATCAGTATTGGTTCCAAATGTATGGGCAGACTGCTAGGGTATACTGTACACCTGGATCAGCTATGGTTCTAAATGTATGGGCAGACTGCTAGGGTAGACTCTACTACTTTATCAGTCTTGGTTTTAAATGTACGGGCAGACTTCTGGGGTATACTGTACAACTGAATCAGTCCTGGTTATAAATGTATGGACAGACTGCTATGATATACTCTACAACTGAATCAGTCTTTGTTCTAAATGTACGGCAGACTTCTGGGGTATACTGTACAACTGAATCAGTCTTGGTTTTAAATGTATTGGCAGACTGCTAGGGTAGACTCTACTACTTAATCAGTGTTCATTTTAAATATACGGGCAGACTGCTGGGGTATAATCTACAACTGAATCAGTCTTGGTTATAAATTTATGGACAGACTGCTATGGTATACCCTACAACTGAATCAGTCATGGGTCTAAATGTTTTGGTAGACTGCTAGGGTATACTGTAGAACTGAATCAGCCTTGGTTCTAAATGTATTGGCAGACTGCTAGGGAATACTGTACAAATGAATCAGTCTTGGTTCTAAATGTTTGGCAGACTGCTAGGGTATACTCTACAACTGAATCAGTCTTGGTTCTAAATGTACGGGCAGACATATGGATTATACTGTACAACTGAATCAGTCTTGGTTATAAATGTATGGACAGACTGCTGGGGTATACTCTACAACTGACTCAGTCTCGGTTCTAAATGTATTGGCAGACATCTGGGGTATACTGTACAACTGAATCAGTCTTGGTTCTAAAAGTATTGGTAGACTGCTAGGGTATACTCTACTACTTAATCAGTCTTGGTTCTAAATATAAGGGCAGACTTCTGGGGTATACACTACAACTGAATCAGTCTTGCTTATAAATGTATGGACAGACTGCTAGGGTATACTCTACAACCGAATCAGTTTGGTTCTAAATGTACGGGCAGACTGCTAGGGTGTACTCTACAACTGAATCAGTCTTTGTTCTAAATGTACGGCAGTCTTCTGGGGTATACTGTACAACTAAATCAGTCTTGGTTATAAATGTATGGACAGACTGCTAGGGTATACTGTACAACTTAATCAGTCTTGGTTCTAAATGTATGGATAGACTTCTGGTGTATACTCTACAACTGAATCAGTCTTGGTTCTAAATGTACGGGCAGACTTCTGGGGTATACTGTACAAATAAATGAGTCTTGGTTCTAAATGTATGGGCAGACTGCTAGCGTATACTCTACAACTGAATCAGTTTTGGTTCGAAATGTACGGGCAGACTTCTGGCGTTTACTCTACAACTGAATGAGTCTTGGTTCTAAATGCATTGGCAGACTTCTGGGGTACACTGTACAACTGAATCAGTCTTTGTTCTAAATGTATTGGTAGACTGCTAGGGTATGCTCTACTACTTAATCAGTCTTGGTTCTAAATATACGGGAAGACTTCTGGGGTATTCTCTACAACTGAATCAGTCTTGCTTATAAATGTACGGGCAGACTGCTAGGCTATACTCTACAACTGAATCAGTCTTTGTTCTAAATGTACGGAAGACTTCTGGGGTATATTGTACAACTGAATCAGTCTTGGTTATAAATGTATTGACAGACTGCTAGGGTATACTGTACAACTGAATCAGTTTTGGTTCTAAATGTACGGGCAGACTGCTAGGGTATACTCTACAACCGAATCAGTCTTGGTTCTAAATGTACGGGCAGACTGCTGGGGTATACTGTACAACTGAATCAGCCTTGGTTCTAAATGTATTGGCAGACTGCTAGGGTAGACTCTACTACTTAATCAGTCTTGGTTCTAAATGTACGGGCAGACTTCTGGGTTATACAGTACAACTGAATCAGTCTGGGTTCTTAATGTACGGGCAGACTTCTGGGGTATACTGTACAACTGAATCAATCTTGGTTATAAATGTATGGACAGACTGCTAGGGTATACTCTACAACTAAATCAGTCTTGGTTCTAAATGTTCGGCAGACTTCTGGGGTATACTGTACAACCGAATCACCTTTGGTTCTAAATGTATTAGCAGACTGCTAGGGTATACTCTACAACTAAATCAGTCTTGGTTCTAAATGTACGGGCAGACTGCTGGGGTATAATCTACAACTGAATCAGTTTTGGTTCTAAATGTATTGGCAGACTGCTAGGGGATACTCTACAACTGAATCAGTCTTGGTTCTAGATGTATTGGCAGACTTCTGGGATATACTGTACAACTGAATCAGTTTTGGTTCTAAAGGTATTGATAGACAGCTAGGGTATACTCTACACCTGAACCAGTCTTGCTTATAAATGTATGGACAGACTGCTTGGGTATACTCTACAACCGAATCAGTCTTTGTTCTAAATGTACGGCAGACTTCTGGGGTATACTGTACAACTGAATCAGTCTTGGTTATAAATGTATGGACAGACTGCTGGGGTAAATTCTACAACTGAATCAGTTTTGGTTCTAAATGTACGGGCAGACTTCTGGGGTTTACTCTACAACTGAATGAGTCTTGGTTTTAAATGTATTGGCAGACTGCTAGTGTATACTCTACAACCGAATCAGTCTTGGTTCTAAATGTACGGGCAGACTACTAGGGTATACTGTACAACTGAATCAGCCTTGGTTCTAAATGTATTCGCAGACTGCTAGGGTAGACTCTACTACTTAATCAGTCTTGGCTCTAAATGTACGGGCAGACTTCTGCGTTATACTCTACAACTGAATTAATCTGGGTTCTAAATGTACGGGCAGACCTCTGGGGTATACTCTACAACTGAATCAGTCTTGGTTCTAAATATACGGGCAGACTAATGGGGTATAATCTACAACTGAATCAGTCTTGGTTATAAATGTATGGACAGACTCCTATGGTATACTCTACAACTGAATCAGTCTTGGTTCTAAATGTATTGGCAGACTGCTAGGGTATACTGTACAACTGATTTAGGGTATACTGTAAAACTGATTCAGCCTTGGTTCTAAATGTATTGGCAGACTGCTAGGGTATACTCTACAACTGAATCAGTCTTGGTTCTAAATGTACGGGCAGACTTATGGGGTATAATGAACAACTGAATCAGTCTTGGTTATAAAAGTATGGACAGACTGCTAGGGTATACTCTACAACTGAATCAGTCTTGGTTCTAAATATATTGGCAGTCTTCTGGGGTATACTGTACAACTGAATCAGTCTTGGTTCTAAATGTATTGGTAGACTGCTAGTGTATACTCTACTACTTAATCAGTCTTGGTTCTAAATATACGGGCCGACTTCTGGGGTGTAGTCTACAACTGAATCAGTCTTGGTTCTAAATGTACGGGCAGACTTCTGGGGGTATACTGTACAACTGAATCAGTCTTGGTTCTAAATGTACGGGCAAATGTTATAGGTCAATCAGGGCTGCATCTCGGTAAATTGAATTAAGAATTAATTCATTGGTTAGTGATGTGAGATGATTGTTTCAATCCATAATGAACCTCAAACCAGTTATGACACTTAAGATAGAAGTTCTCAGTTTCATTGATGTATAATTTCCTATACTGACATCATAATACTTTTGTATATGTTCGTGACGTAAGACCTAAGCGCAAGCGTAATTTCTATTTGGCGGTTTAGATTTCCACTGTTTCATTTTAGTCATGCCAAAGTTGTCACATGCTTGCATGTTACGCAGGTTATCTGTATATCTATCGTTTCTATAGCATGTATAAAATCCTGTCTTAGCAATGCACTACTAGGCAACGTAGCTATTCTCAACGTTGTTAACAATTGCGGTGCAAAATACTTTTATAAAAACGTCTGCTCAAAATAAAGCTTCTTACAGAATATATATAAAATGTTAAACGACTCCAACGCTTGGTAGATAAAAAGTTGAACATGTTGGGATCCTGAAAGATAACTTAGTAAGCATGTATTTTCTGTCAGCAAAACAGAATCAGTTTGCTCCAAATCAAGCATGCTATAAAAACCTCTAAATACTATGTCGATATCGTGGCATACGCCAAATATAGAACATCATATAAACATCAGTTATGACCCTCGGGGAGATAGCGCCTGATTTCAAAACCAAATTGGTAAGTAGCACGTGTTACAACAGTAACACGAGCTGTAGAATCCACACCTTTAATAATAACATCGTTAGAAAGATCTATACACGGTAGTTAGAACCTTTTCTATACACATTACTCGTGAAAATTAGATTAACAATTATTCTGGCGGCCAGCATATAGTTACTGATATCCTCGACAGTCTGACTCATGACGTTGGTGTCTATCTTGCTGTCTCAAACAAACACCAGCCACTGTTTGTCTTACTTCAAGAAACGCTTTATATATCAGAGAGTTACTGATATCCTCGACAGTCTGACTCATCCCGTTGGTGTCTATCTTGCTGTCTCAAACAAACACCAGCCACTGTTTGTCTTACTTCAAGAAACCCTTTATATATCAGAGAGTTACTGATATCCTCGACAGTCTGACTCATCCCGTTGGTGTCTATCTTGCTGTCTCAAACAAACACCATCCACTGTTTGTCTTACTTCAAGAACCGCTTTATATATCAGAGAGTAAGTAAATAAAGTCGTCCCTCATATGAATATTTCTCGTGTGATTTATTTATTTGGAAAACTGAAGATTACCAATAGATTACCAAGATATGAATTGAGACCACTTTATGCTGTTGCGTATGTTGGATCAGGAGAAAGAAAATATATAACTATAGAAGTGCTGTCACTGTAATCTGTATGGCAAAAGAAGGTTGATCATGTGATTGATACAAAATAAGTGTTCTTGTCATTCATTTGGATCTCTTTATAGACCTACTCATTTATCTATCGAACAATTTATATACATGAAAGAGAAGCTTGTTTTTGTTATGCATTCATATATTTCATCCGTTTTCTGTATTGATTCCTTACATCTTTGCATTTACTAAAGAGTTTCGAACATGGCTATATGTTTTCCTTGACAGCTTAAAAGTGTCTCTTAAAGTAGATGGATCATATCTGGTTGGTTTGTTCACCTGGCATTTATTGTTGCGTGATGAAACTACATGGACTTTGTCAACTGCGTTCCCTATCGTGAGTGTTGTGCCCATTATACAAATACTACCAGTGTCATTTAAAACATACAATGACCTTCATAAGTTACTAAAAGCTATTTGTATAGTTGTTTTTATGCTGATATAGCCTATTTGTCTTTTTGTGTGCCTTGAGGAATTTCTTGTTGAGGCGTGTGTACCTGGGTATAATATATATATATATATATATATATATATATATATATATATATATATATATATATATATATATATATATATAAAGAATACAACTCATATGGCGAATAACAACCCTCTCAAGCGTACTGGATCCACCAAGGGATCACGTCTGTCAGGGATTAATTAAAATAGATGCAATAAACTGACGACGAACAGTACGAAACTAGTAACTAACTAGCCTAAGCGCTTTCGACTCTTAATGAGTCTTTTTCAAAGGCAAATACAAAACATAGTTACGACAAACAAATAAACACAAAAACGTTGCGTTTGTAAACCTCTACATTTCTATCTTCACATGTGTTAAAACTATAAATACAACCAGCTTGTGTAGACTAGTTGCGGAAACTGAAAACGTTGTATAATTCCCTAAAAGTCTACAAGCCAAAGCGACATCTATTTTTATTTTGTGTACATATGTAACGCAGATTATATCCCGGATATTTGGTTCTATACCGGTTATTCTTATAGTAAAAATTGAAGGATAAGAAGATTTAGAAAATGTTAAATTCTACTAGTGCATAGTTTTCATTTTCTAGTCTTCTTGGTTTAGACCGCTTGGTTTCAATGTTCTAAGGCGGCGTATCCAGTATGATTCCTTTTCCTTCCTGGTTTCGGAACTCCAGCTGTGGTTGTTGGCAATAGCGATAAGTATTATATCACTGAAAGTGTGGCCAGGGGAGGAGAAGTGTTCTGCGACCGGGCTTCTGTACAGCTTTTTTGTCATCCAATCAGATCTATGAAGGTTTATCCTTATGTGTAGCTTTTCAGTTTCTCCCACGTACTGAAGGCCACAGATCTTACATGTGATGAGATAAATCACATTCTCTGTTTTGCACGTTTTGTTTGGACCATGTATGTTTAGTTTTTCTTTAGTCACTGTGCTAGTGAATGTCTTGGTCTCTATCATATGTTGACAGGTTTTGCATCTTTTATCGCCACAGGGTCCAGATTGACTAGGTTGGTTTTGACTAGCGATTGTTGTTAGCTTGGCCCTGACTAGGATGTCCTTTAGGTTTTTTGGTCTCCGGTAAGCTACTACAGGTTTGTTCGGAAGTATTAGGTTTAGTACGTCTGACGATTGCACGGTTGGCCAGTGGTTTGCGATGATTTTACCTACTTTGGGATTGTCTGGGTGATAGGTCAGAATAAATGGTATCCTATCAACCTTTTCTTTCTGTCCATATCTGAGTAGGTCATCACGGTTTGTTTGTTTGGCCCTTTGGATTGCCTCCGCAATCAGGTCTTTGTCGTAGCCTCGGTAAATTAAATGTTTAGCCAGCTCTTCAGACCTTTCTATGAATCTTTCATCGTCGGAGCAAATTCTGCGTATCCTCAGTGCCTGGCTATATGGAATGTTCTTAATGCAGTGTTTTGGATGACAGCTGGTTGGGAGAAGATACTGGTGTTTGTCGGTTGGTTTCGAGTAGATGTCTGTGTGTAATTTGTTTTCCACCAGTCTGGTTGTTGTGTCCAGGAAAACATGGTTTGAGTTGGAAATTTCTGCCGTGAATTTTATTGAAGGATGGAAGTTGTTTGCCTTTGAAATGAAGTCATCCAGACTTTCTCTTCCATACTGCCACTTCATTTCTATATCATCGATAAAGCGTACCCACTGGTATGGTGTACGCTCAACCGATGCTAAGAGCTTTCCCTCAAGTTTTCCCATGAAAATGTTAGCATACGAAGGGGCCATTTTAGTACCCATTGCAGTTCCATTGATTTGTAGGTAGTTTTCTTCATTAAATTCAAAGTTGTTGAGTTTTAGGACAAGCTCCAGGAGTTGGATTAAGAAGTGTGTGGGTGGATTGTTTACAGTTCTTGTTTCCCATGCTTCGCTGCATGCCTGTAACCCTTCGTTGTGCGGTATGTTGGTGTACAAAGATGTGACGTCTAAGGAAGCAAGTAATGTATCTGGCAGTAATGGTTCACTAGCTTTGCTTTTTATGAGATAATCTGTCGTGTCTTGAAGATATGATGGTAATTTGTGGACATGTGGTCTCATAAAATGATCTAAATATTCTGATATCCTTTCTGTGGGGTGCCCGTTACCTGAGATTATAGGTCTGCCAGGGTTTCCTTGTTTGTGGATTTTGGGTAGAAGATAAAATCTACCTGCTCTTGGGTTTTCTGGGCTTAAGTAGTTTTTGGTTTGCTGGTCTATGTGTCCGCTTTGGTACGCCTCGTCAATAACATTAGTGATGATTTTTGCATATTCCAGCGTTGGATCATGGTCCAGTTTTTGGTAGAACCTAGCGTCACTTAGTTGTCTACTTGCTTCACTAATGTAGTCTTCCCTATTCATAACGACAACAGCGGAACCCTTATCTGCAGGCTTAATTATTATGTCTGTTCTGCTTTTCAGTGAGTGCAGGGCATCTGTTTCTTCTTTTGTCAAATTAGAATATTTGTTAGTATGGTTGATATGTCTGGAAATATCGTTTTCAACCGAGTTGATAAAGGCTTCCAGATTCGGAATTGAACTTTTTGGTGGGGTCCAGTTACTTTTCTTTCTAAATGTGGGTTGGTCGCAGCTTATATTTTCCTTTGATTTGCTTGGTGGTTGCAAGGCAAAATGGGCTTTGAGTCTTAGTCGGCGGATGAATTCTTCGGTGTCATTCTTAAGCTTCCCTCTGTCGTATGTTTTAGGACGGGGACAGAAACTCAAACCTTTCGATAACAGTTTTATTTCTGCATCAGTAAGTTCTAAATTGGAGATGTTGACTACTGTGTTAGTAACAGTTGCATTAGTGTTTGTTACAGAGTGCTTGCGATTCTTCCTTTTGCGGCGATTTTTCTTCTTACGGTTGTTTTTGGAAGAAATTTCGTCAATTGAAGTTTCTTCACAACAGTCCATTGGTTGTAGATCATGACTTCTAAATTTTCTCTCTCTGACTTTGTATAGTTTCGAAGAGAGTCTTTTTTCATCTTTATTTAATTTGGAGTAAAACGTTTTCAATTGTTCTTCTGTTGAGACGGAATTGAGCTGATGTTTTAGTTCTTCAATGGTTGCTGATTTGGCTAGATATTGATGATTTACGTTTTTACTAAGTAGGGCTGTGAGTTTCATGGAAGCGTCGTGAGTTATTTTATTCCATCTTTTGTTGAATCTGTTTGAACTCTTGCCAATAATTTGTGGTTTCACATGAATTTGAAGACCTTTAGTGACTGTATTTGTTTCGAGGAAATGATGCAAGAAAGTGCAATGATGCTTTAGGCGAATTAAAGCATTAGTTTCATTGCGTAAAGTTTTGAATGTTTTCTGTATTTGTTGAGACATTCACTAGCACAGAGACCAAGACATTCACTAGCACAGTGACTAAAGAAAAACTAAACATACATGGTCCAAACAAAACGTGCAAAACAGAGAATGTGATTTATCTCATCACATGTAAGATCTGTGGCCTTCAGTACGTGGGAGAAACTGAAAAGCTACACATAAGGATAAACCTTCATAGATCTGATTGGATGACAAAAAAGCTGTACAGAAGCCCGGTCGCAGAACACTTCTCCTCCCCTGGCCACACTTTCAGTGATATAATACTTATCGCTATTGCCAACAACCACAGCTGGAGTTCCGAAACCAGGAAGGAAAAGGAATCATACTGGATACGCCGCCTTAGAACATTGAAACCAAGCGGTCTAAACCAAGAAGACTAGAAAATGAAAACTATGCACTAGTAGAATTTAACATTTTCTAAATCTTCTTATCCTTCAATTTTTACTATAAGAATAACCGGTATAGAACCAAATATCCGGGATATAATCTGCGTTACATATGTACACAAAATAAAAATAGATGTCGCTTTGGCTTGTAGACTTTTAGGGAATTATACAACGTTTTCAGTTTCCGCAACTAGTCTACACAAGCTGGTTGTATTTATAGTTTTAACACATGTGAAGATAGAAATGTAGAGGTTTACAAACGCAACGTTTTTGTGTTTATTTGTTTGTCGTAACTATGTTTTGTATTTGCCTTTGAAAAAGACTCATTAAGAGTCGAAAGCGCTTAGGCTAGTTAGTTACTAGTTTCGTACTGTTCGTCGTCAGTTTATTGCATCTATTTTAATTAATCCCTGACAGACGTGATCCCTTGGTGGATCCAGTACGCTTGAGAGGGTTGTTATTCGCCATATGATTTGTATTCTTTATATTACCTACCTCGTATGGCTCGATCTACCTTTGGTGTGATCTAACACCCTTTTCTGTCTTGTATTTATGTAGTGTTACTGTATCCGTTCCATTGTTTCCTTCTTATATTTAAATTGTTGCCGTATCTCTTAGAATGGAGACGATGTCTCAACAAATACAGAAAACATTCAAAACTTTACGCAATGAAACTAATGCTTTAATTCGCCTAAAGCATCATTGCACTTTCTTGCATCATTTCCTCGAAACAAATACAGTCACTAAAGGTCTTCAAATTCATGTGAAACCACAAATTATTGGCAAGAGTTCAAACAGATTCAACAAAAGATGGAATAAAATAACTCACGACGCTTCCATGAAACTCACAGCCCTACTTAGTAAAAACGTAAATCATCAATATCTAGCCAAATCAGCAACCATTGAAGAACTAAAACATCAGCTCAATTCCGTCTCAACAGAAGAACAATTGAAAACGTTTTACTCCAAATTAAATAAAGATGAAAAAAGACTCTCTTCGAAACTATACAAAGTCAGAGAGAGAAAATTTAGAAGTCATGATCTACAACCAATGGACTGTTGTGAAGAAACTTCAATTGACGAAATTTCTTCCAAAAACAACCGTAAGAAGAAAAATCGCCGCAAAAGGAAGAATCGCAAGCACTCTGTAACAAACACTAATGCAACTGTTACTAACACAGTAGTCAACATCTCCAATTTAGAACTTACTGATGCAGAAATAAAACTGTTATCGAAAGGTTTGAGTTTCTGTCCCCGTCCTAAAACATACGACAGAGGGAAGCTTAAGAATGACACCGAAGAATTCATCCGCCGACTAAGACTCAAAGCCCATTTTGCCTTGCAACCACCAAGCAAATCAAAGGAAAATATAAGCTGCGACCAACCCACATTTAGAAAGAAAAGTAACTGGACCCCACCAAAAAGTTCAATTCCGAATCTGGAAGCCTTTATCAACTCGGTTGAAAACGATATTTCCAGACATATCAACCATACTAACAAATATTCTAATTTGACAAAAGAAGAAACAGATGCCCTGCACTCACTGAAAAGCAGAACAGACATAATAATTAAGCCTGCAGATAAGGGTTCCGCTGTTGTCGTTATGAATAGGGAAGACTACATTAGTGAAGCAAGTAGACAACTAAGTGACGCTAGGTTCTACCAAAAACTGGACCATGATCCAACGCTGGAATATGCAAAAATCATCACTAATGTTATTGACGAGGCGTACCAAAGCGGACACATAGACCAGCAAACCAAAAACTACTTAAGCCCAGAAAACCCAAGAGCAGGTAGATTTTATCTTCTACCCAAAATCCACAAACAAGGAAACCCTGGCAGACCTATAATCTCAGGTAACGGGCACCCCACAGAAAGGATATCAGAATATTTAGATCATTTTATGAGACCACATGTCCACAAATTACCATCATATCTTCAAGACACGACAGATTATCTCATAAAAAGCAAAGCTAGTGAACCATTACTGCCAGATACATTACTTGCTTCCTTAGACGTCACATCTTTGTACACCAACATACCGCACAACGAAGGGTTACAGGCATGCAGCGAAGCATGGGAAACAAGAACTGTAAACAATCCACCCACACACTTCTTAATCCAACTCCTGGAGCTTGTCCTAAAACTCAACAACTTTGAATTTAATGAAGAAAACTACCTACAAATCAATGGAACTGCAATGGGTACTAAAATGGCCCCTTCGTATGCTAACATTTTCATGGGAAAACTTGAGGGAAAGCTCTTAGCATCGGTTGAGCGTACACCATACCAGTGGGTACGCTTTATCGATGATATAGAAATGAAGTGGCAGTATGGAAGAGAAAGTCTGGATGACTTCATTTCAAAGGCAAACAACTTCCATCCTTCAATAAAATTCACGGCAGAAATTTCCAACTCAAACCATGTTTTCCTGGACACAACAACCAGACTGGTGGAAAACAAATTACACACAGACATCTACTCGAAACCAACCGACAAACACCAGTATCTTCTCCCAACCAGCTGTCATCCAAAACACTGCATTAAGAACATTCCATATAGCCAGGCACTGAGGATACGCAGAATTTGCTCCGACGATGAAAGATTCATAGAAAGGTCTGAAGAGCTGGCTAAACATTTAATTTACCGAGGCTACGACAAAGACCTGATTGCGGAGGCAATCCAAAGGGCCAAACAAACAAACCGTGATGACCTACTCAGATATGGACAGAAAGAAAAGGTTGATAGGATACCATTTATTCTGACCTATCACCCAGACAATCCCAAAGTAGGTAAAATCATCGCAAACCACTGGCCAACCGTGCAATCGTCAGACGTACTAAACCTAATACTTCCGAACAAACCTGTAGTAGCTTACCGGAGACCAAAAAACCTAAAGGACATCCTAGTCAGGGCCAAGCTAACAACAATCGCTAGTCAAAACCAACCTAGTCAATCTGGACCCTGTGGCGATAAAAGATGCAAAACCTGTCAACATATGATAGAGACCAAGACATTCACTAGCACAGTGACTAAAGAAAAACTAAACATACATGGTCCAAACAAAACGTGCAAAACAGAGAATGTGATTTATCTCATCACATGTAAGATCTGTGGCCTTCAGTACGTGGGAGAAACTGAAAAGCTACACATAAGGATAAACCTTCATAGATCTGATTGGATGACAAAAAAGCTGTACAGAAGCCCGGTCGCAGAACACTTCTCCTCCCCTGGCCACACTTTCAGTGATATAATACTTATCGCTATTGCCAACAACCACAGCTGGAGTTCCGAAACCAGGAAGGAAAAGGAATCATACTGGATACGCCGCCTTAGAACATTGAAACCAAGCGGTCTAAACCAAGAAGACTAGAAAATGAAAACTATGCACTAGTAGAATTTAACATTTTCTAAATCTTCTTATCCTTCAATTTTTACTATAAGAATAACCGGTATAGAACCAAATATCCGGGATATAATCTGCGTTACATATGTACACAAAATAAAAATAGATGTCGCTTTGGCTTGTAGACTTTTAGGGAATTATACAACGTTTTCAGTTTCCGCAACTAGTCTACACAAGCTGGTTGTATTTATAGTTTTAACACATGTGAAGATAGAAATGTAGAGGTTTACAAACGCAACGTTTTTGTGTTTATTTGTTTGTCGTAACTATGTTTTGTATTTGCCTTTGAAAAAGACTCATTAAGAGTCGAAAGCGCTTAGGCTAGTTAGTTACTAGTTTCGTACTGTTCGTCGTCAGTTTATTGCATCTATATATATATATATATATATATATATATATATATATATATATATATATATATATATATATATATATATATATATAATGGATATGACATGGTTATCTGCTAATGTTAAACAGCTCAGAGCGAACAGGTTAGAACATGATTTTACCTTTAACAGGATATTATTTTTGTAGGATCTTTTTTACGGCTAATGCCTTGATGAGGGATTAAATCGTGGATATACGAATTGATGTGCAGTGATCAGTTAATATATGGATAAGTTTTTGGGTTGATGATATTTTCTTTTGATACAATACAATATAGTATGCATATATTCTAAATAGAAAAGTTAGATGATTAAGGTTAAGGCTTTTCACTTTATGGAACTGAAAAGGGTATTTTGTGTTAATATTTTTTTAGTACTGTTTTTATCAATGAAGTAAGAAAATGAAATGCAAAAATAAACACTGCCTCGCTTGTAAGGCATATGTTATGACTTTAAAACAATTAAGAACATTAACGAAATTCATGAGCAAACTTCAAAGATAAAGGGTAGCATTAACATTTCAAAAATTTGACTGGGTGTGTAATTAAAACTCAAGCTTGGTCATTATCTTCGCTATAGAGAGTCCCAGTCGAGAGGCTCATAGTTGTACCTCACAAGCAAAGAGAATATTTAGGGCTTTGGTGCGGTATCTTTGTGTTAGCCACTGACAGCAATCGATCGAATATATAAAGAAGAAAACGTCGAGGTAAATATTATTTACTTGGTTCTTTTGCATCTGCTATATCGCTTTCTGAGACCATTATCCATTACAAATGCACAATAGGGAAATATGTTCAATTACAGGGACATTTTGTTTTCATTATATTGCGACGTTGGGTCCTATTTGCCTTGACAACGAATTTTTTTTTTTTAATTAGATGCTGTATGAAAAAGATTCCTTGTCCTCTAAACCCATGTCTTGCTTACCTCCCCTTGTATTTTCCTGTTAGACAAGAAAACCAAACAAATCAGCAGCATCACAATGTTTTCAACTGGTTAAAATGAAGCGACATGACCTTAATGAGAATTATATTGGCAGGAAGACTATCCTTATGGTATCTATGTTTTATCCCAAAATAAAATACAAACTGTACAGCAAATCCACTCATCCATCTATTCACAGGCCCACTACCTTTATATCAGTTCATCTACTTTCATCTATTCGTCTATGAAACCATTGCTATCGTCGATCCAACAAGACCGTTAGTAACAAATCGCATAGTGTCGTAATGTACACGAGACAAGAGACACAAACCAATATTCAAAGCAAGACCAGCTAAAGTTTTACCTGCTTTCTATTAACGTGATTTACTTGAACAGGTAAATACGTTGAGTATCTTTAATCATTTAATGTTCCCATCGATAAATAGCTCAATGAATTTGAAGAATAAAGGCAACCTAATAATTTAACACGAAAAA
Source organism: Potamilus streckersoni (assembly GCA_016746295.1). Classification (NCBI taxonomy): domain Eukaryota; kingdom Metazoa; phylum Mollusca; class Bivalvia; order Unionida; family Unionidae; genus Potamilus; species Potamilus streckersoni. The sequence goes on from JAEAOA010002160.1 coordinate 213,254, forward strand.
GTCTGAGCGATTTGCCTTCTGTAAATATTAAAAACCGTGTTGTGTTTTAATTCGGGCCGCTTTCAACCAATTTGTGACACCGACTTGATAATATACACATTGTGCAGATTTTAAACGCATAAGGAAAACAGTACATATTTACCTGTCCCAGAATAATTCAACGTCCAGGCACTATGAATGTATGTATTTTCCAGGCACTATGGATGTATTTTATGTACATTTTCTTTTTCAGAATAATATGAGCTAAAACTAAGCTCTACCGTTCGATAACTCTATTTAAGTAATAAGAACTAAAAACAGAGGAAAAGAAATATATGGATGTTTAGAAATGAATAAACGGTCTACCTCTCTTGTTTTTCTCTAAACGCTCTCTCTCTCTCTCTCTCTCTCTCTCTCTCTCTCTCTCTCTCTCTCTCTCTCTCTCTCTGTGTTTCATTGCCTGGTATGTGTTGGTGGACTGATAAAGACAAGATAAATGTAGAGATAATAAAAGAATGGTTAGAAAGGAAATATATGTGGAAGGTTTACGTCGGAAAAAGTGGAATAAACAATATTTCAAATAAAACGATTGTTTAATCTTCATCTAAAACGTGTTTTAAAACTTGCCTGGAAAGCAAAACTGTAACACAACTACGTGGTCTACGATACACGGTGGCAAAAGGGTCACCTATGCAAGTTTTGGAGGTCTCCTCTTGATGTTTCGGTTACCTCGGAAATTGTTCCGAGCATCTGAGCTGTGCAATGATCTTCATATACGATGTAAAAATAAACTATATAAATAAATAAGGCTAAATGTCTACAGGTAAAAATATAATTTCGTTTAGGTTCTGAATCCTCGACAGACTGTTGCTAATACACAAATATATTCCATATTTTTTAAATTGAGTTAAACACAGGGCACAGGCATTAAAACATTTTTCAGAGTTGAACATAAACACTTTAAAGGTTACCTGAATAATAATCATCTTATTAAAGGAGTTATCTAAATAGTTGTCATAATGACACTGCTGTGATCTAAATATTCCTTATCCTGGTAAAATGGTTAGCTGCATATTCGTTATCTTGACAGAAGTGCTATATGGATATTCGTTATCTCAGGAAACAATTAGGGCATAAGCAACTGTTTCTTAATATTTGTATAAGAAGGACAAATGACGCGGAGAACGAAAGATGCAAATATATAAATAGGACTATTTAAATTTCGAAGGAAATATTAACTGGAAAATTGTTGACGATACTTTGTTAATAGTTTTCATTTCTATGTTTCAATGACATTCTTTCGATTCTAAACGTAATAGCACAGTGGGTGCATCTATCTTGCTTGCTACTTGACATGAATAAGGGGCCCCGAGTGGCTGAGTGGTCTATGGGGTGAAAGCGCTGTCCGTTACGGATCACTGCCATCTCACCTCTGCCTGCGTGAGTTCGAGTCTAGGATTCGGCGAATGTGGATATGTGAAAAAGCTTGCCAGTAGCTTTTCGTGGGTCGGTGGTTCTTTCCAGTGATTTCCCGGTTTCTTCCTCCACCATTAATACTGGCCGCCATGAATAGCCTATCTTGTGCTGAAAAATGGTGTTAAGCCCAACAACAACAACTTGACATGAATTTACATCCGTGAAGTTGTAATAAAAAGTTGTGACCCACAGTCAAGACCCTTAGTCTACATGTTTATGTCTCTCGATGTTCATTTACATGTGTTATCTTAGAATAATCCGTGCTGAGGCTCATTGTCAAGTCGTTTTTCAGTATGTATTTGTCTGATTAGGTCCCCTAAATAATATCTTCTTGAGATAATGTGTGTCTGTCTCTTCCTGTGTGGCTGCTTAGCTCATTCTAAGCTGGAGTGACCATTGACGACACTAGTTAACAGCTTAAGCATGTAAAATATTTAAAGTAGACTATGATCTCATCCGTACCTTTTTCCAAAGTATCGCCTCGCTTTTCAATGTTGAGAGAGAGAGAGAGAGAGAGAGAGAGAGAGAGAGACAGAGAGACAGAGAGACAGAGAAAGAGACAGAGAGGAGGGGAGAGAACAAAAGAAAGAGATATAACATTTCTATGGGGATTGTTTAGATACTGACGCTCAGTTTATTTTTAATGTCATCCAATATTTATCTAAAGGCCAACGAAATTCCATAAAGTTCACATAATAGTGTTGGAGCCCACACAGCAAGAAAAGTAATATTGCTAAAAAAGGCACTGCCCATGCGTGATATTTGTTTGGCTGATATTTTCAAAGTTAAGCCTTTGTTTTGAATCCCAGCTGCTTTAAATTTAAACTGCTGTCTTTTTGTTACTGCCAAAAAGTGTAGTCCATGGTGCTTATTGCTGCTATTAAGATTTATGGGAAAAGCATATCAATTTCTTTACTACAACAAGAACTGACCGTTATTGCGATGGCGTCAAAACAAAAACCTTACTGAGATGTAACTCATTTTTTGATAAGGTAGGACCAACTGCAAGTAACGATCACTGTCATTTTGACCTTAAGAATAACAAGAATGCTAATATATGTAATTAGACCGTAGACATGATAGTTTGTAGCTAAATTAGATACTATATTTCTATAGTCCTCGCATCTGCTATAAATTCCTTTGATAGTTTCTTCTACTTGGAGACCCACACAGTGGTAAAGAGTATCCAGTTTGGCAAATTCATTCAGATATATTCGAGTTTATGTATCCATATCCTCTTATTTTAGCATAGCATCTTGACGAATAAACCAAGCCCCCGGATAAATTATATTTGGAGGTGTACAATATAATTTGAATACACGTCGGGTTATTGTCTGTTGTCTACTTTGAAAGCAATTTAAGTCACGCCTTAGTTGACAAATCCCTGGCTAGTATGCAGCTGCGTAGCATTTCTATCTGCTGTGTGAAAAGCTACAGGGACATGTATTGAAGACTTGTTGCAAGACAAAATAGTTATTCTTTGCGATTTTAATAATTTTGATGAAAACCAATTACGGAACTCGTATGACCATCGGTTGAATATCAATGATACATTATGATTCCAAACGAGATTGGTATGTAGCGCGTGTGCCAAGAGTAGCATGGGGTATATCGGGGCTCAATCCAAATTGTACTTGTATATGAGCGTATTACAGGAAGTTAGGATAATTTACTATAAAATGCACCATGACGCATACGCAGAGGATACGGGCATTTATTCTATGTTTTATGCATACACAATCACAACTGCAATCATATCTACCAAAATAGTATGATGGAATCAATCTCTGCACAGATAAATTTTATGTGCAAGCACGATATTACACATAGAAAGAGATGGAAAAATGGTAACTAAAACTCACCCTTACACAACCAACGCCCATCCTTACTGTCAAGTCGGACGAAGAAATATAGGGACTAAAATAAATAATGGAGACTTGATACATGACTACTACCCAAAACTGTTACGTATATTTAATAAAATTGCTTGTGTATTAGTTTTAAATTGCTTTATTTTACTTTTGTTTCGCTATATTAATTGGATTGATAAATTTCACGGGATTTGCTATTTTGTTTTAAAAAATTCGGCTTCTGTTTTGACCTGATCAGAATGTAAAAGTATTACTCTATCATAATTTTAGCTCAACTTGGTTGAGGCGTTTGCAAACACTGCGAAACTGATTGATTATTACCATGGTCATGTACGTCCCACGTGTTAGCTAACGTGTAAACTGCCTTTCTTTTTTATTTGTTTCCAGCGTGAGAATCTGATTCTTACATAGGGCTATCTTAGGGCTAGTCTAAGCTACGTGCTAGATGGTATTTTGTTTACTGCACTGTTCAAATTAGTGATCACGTAGCCACATTACATGAGCCATCATTTGATATAAAATCGTAGGCTAAAACAGACGTTTATTTAGTAGATTTTTCAGTCGCATATTTTACCTTTAGAGCCCAAGGTGTCTTTATTAAGTCGATGCCAGTTGATTTAGACTTCAGTTTTGAGGATTCAATAATTAATATTCTCTAGAAAACACAAGTTAGTTTCATTATAAAATTTCTGGAACATTATAAATTGTGCTTTAACGAGGAACTGTTGAAATCAGTAACAATAACTCATCTGACGTCATAATCTTCCATATTGGAACTTCATCGAGATTCAAAACTGGATTCCATACAACACTAACACATATGCAACCAAGATAATGGCAAAATATCACAGAATCACTAACGCGGTTACTTACAATCCCTGAACTGAAAAAGATACCAAAAAGACGGGGTTAAAGAAGCAATAGTCTCTTTTTTTCTTGCAATAACGTAAATATAGACACAAATGAAAAACACAGACATGTACACATAAAAGTACACAGAAGATGGCAGTAATGACCATAACAGACACACATACATATAAACAAACAAAGAAGATGGCAATGACAAAGACATTTTAAGGGAGTGACTTTGAAATGATCTTTATGAAAAAGCGGATTGGAAAATAAGTAATAAAACGTTGCATGTATGGCAGAATCTGCCTATATCAGTTGTTGTTGTGGGGATAAACGCCATTTTTGAGCACACAATACATGGCGGCCAGAATTAATGGTGGAGGAAGTATCCAGGAAATCTCAGGAAAGAACCACTCGAGAAGCTACTGGCAAGCTTTCTCACATGTCCGAATTCGCCGAATCCTGGACTAGAACCCACGCAGACAGTGGTAAGATGGCAGTGATCGCTTTAGACTACTGGGTCACACGGGGCCCTCTTCTATATTAGCCATTCCATGTAAAAGAACTTGCAAATGAAGCATTTGACCTGGTTCACAAGTCCATTGTCAACTCACAAAACGTTGCATGTATGGCAGAATCTGCCTATATCAGTTATAAACCTAAACCAGAAACCTAAACCAAATTGTGGCTAGCATGCTATCTGGACACTGACATACCAATATATCATAATCAACTGTTATATATATATATATATATATATATATATATATATATATATATATATATATATATATATATATATATATATATATATATATATATATATATATATATATATATATATATATATATTGTTACAGGATTTTACCTGAATGGATGCTTGGATTAAATAACAACATGTAAAGAAAGATGGAATTTTGTGAAATGAAGTGACAAAACTATATATCCTCTATAACATATAGTGTGATTATTTCAAGTTCCAAAACCACCACTCGCTTGATTACTTATCATAAAGGTTCACAAATGGAGAAACAAAAATGTGATTCATATACACTGTATTAAAAAATTACGGTAAGATTAACAGAATCTCATATTATAAAAGTAAGATTCGAATAATCTCAAGTAATGAAAGTAACATCGAAACATCAACCTAAACAAATATGACCAATCAACATAACACTTACACCAAATACAAGACTTGACTCAGTCATTTGTTCAGCCCGTACAATTCATAACCACGTACGACTCATAAATATTTGTAAAACCTTGCAAACGAAACATTTTGACCTGGTTAACGTGTCAATTGTCAATCCACACAGTTCTCCTGAATTCTTCGATTGACTCACACTTGCATTGGCCATATACACCCTTCATGGACACACCATGCTCATACGTTTACAAATCAGCAGTTCTCTCCTTGTAAGGCCTTGATGGTCATGCCTGCTTCCATCCCCATACAGACGTACAGACGGCCAGACCAACAGCCTGATATACCCGCACACACATGCACAGCTAAAATAAAACCAAACTGGTCATAATAACAAGTACGGAATTACAATCTATAGATACATGCTACTAAATTAATCTCTTAATAGCAACTTGGTACAGTTCAAAAGTTAACAATTTTTCAAATCCGCGTAGTGGTAAATTCAACATTTCACGCTACGACATTAAAACTGAATATGATTCACATGTCAAATGAAATAAATATGCACCAGTTACCCCTATGGCTGTAGAACAAAAATGGAGAACGCACACACCTTGATAAGATCCAAAAGCCCAATGTGTCAAGTTGTTTTAAGAACCTTGTTTTAAATCTCCAGGGTAATGATTATTAGTAATCAAAGTTAAATTCCAAACAAATGTCAAAATCAACTCTAAAGAAAAGCCATACAATATCATCCACGGCTTTCAATTTCGTTCACGATGTGATCGTGTCATAAAGTATCAAAAACATATTAACGAAAACTTTTTTCAAGACAAATATCTTAAAAATGTTATTACCCATGCTGCTTCACTCGGCGTGATAATGGAAATACATCGTGAATTTTCTTCAGCCTTCATTACCATCCTTGATATATGTGCAGAATTTGTTAGACTGGGTTAGAAAGAATAAAAAATATTGTCAAGAAAATGGGACTATTTTTGATTGGGTTGGAAGCCCATTTTAGGGGGACAGTTCTTATCTTCGCACAATATAACCTGACACGAAAACATGCTGTTGTTGTTATTGTGGGGTTTAATGCCATTTTCACCACCAGATAGGCATGGCAGCCAGTATAAATGGTGGAGGAAGATGCTGGGAAATTAATATTAGGCAATTACCAGTTGCACGAGACTCTGTAACTGCATTGAATGTTAAGTAAACTTCTACGATTGCAAAATTGTATTAAACCTTTTATGTACGACACATTTTGGCCAGAATAGACGATTAAGTTGATATTTTATACAAATTTGTAGTGATTCATCTATTGGTTCACGTAGTTTGATCCGTAAGTTGTAGTTATTCACGTAGCCTTATAAACGTCTCTTCTTGTGTTTGAATGATCCAATGTATATTGAATGGAGAGACTTTACCCATTTGTATAGTAAGACTGTGCAATGTTATATTCAATGAGCTTACTTTTTATTAAAGAAAAGAAATAAAACTTATTTGGAAAGCTCGAAAATAATAATAATAAATCTGCCAAACATGAAAACTTTGAAAGAAGGCACTAACTCATTGTGAAATATATATTTGTTATTACATCTCAAAAACAGCAATCGTCATAGTCAAATATTACTTTTATTGATGCATGGTCGCAATTTTAATTAGACAATATCCTTGGGAGATTTGGAATAATTATAAATTATTTCAATCTAACAGCTTTAGAACACTGCATTAACTATCGTACCATATTTATTACTTATCAATACAAATAATCGTCAGGTTTTAAAAATACTTTTAAACACATATAGACACAATTTTAATTGCAATATCTAATTTTATGTTCGAAAGATATAATTTTTCCCAACTCATTATAGCTGCAGATTATATTTAGTCATTGCACTAATTTACATTTTTTACATCAGTGTTATCTTCTTTAATTAATTTTAATATAGGCAAGGCTGTCTCGAAATGTAGAGTTCACGCTGACCACCTAATTTGCGCTTTAAAATTAGATCTCTGCGAATGCCTAAGTGGTTAGAGCGTCCGCCTCGGATGTAGGAGGTCACAAGTTCGAACACTAGCCGAATAATGCACTGGTACAAAGAGCTGCCTCGCTTGGCGTTCAGTAGTAATAGGTTATTGTTAGGAAAGGGCGGGCTGATGGCAGGATAGTGTGACTGGGTGTAACAAGATGATACATGTCTGTTGGATGGTGCCCGATTGCAAGACATCACTGTAAAGTTCATCACCGCAGACATCCAGGCGATATGACTGAAAATCGCTGTATTTGATTATATTGACCCTGTGTAAAGGCAAAAGATCTATTCCTTTGAAATGACGTTACTAAGGCGTTCACTTGTCGTTACATTTGCCACCCAAAATATTGTTTCTTCAAAATAGCATCAAACAGTGGGATGTTGTTTAATTTGTAAAACACAGTGGTAAGTACTTATTTTGTGCATTCTAGATGGATGAGAACGAAATTATTTATATAGACAATACGATTCACCAACTTTGCAACGGACAAAGCCCTCATACATGGTAATTGGCGATTTCTAATTGTGAATAAAGTATCTAACATATAGGTCTTGTGTGTTTGGCTATGCATTAATGCAGACTTGAAACTATTATTTAGCGTTATATATTATGCTCCATTTACACAGGCGGGTAAAGATAGCGGAGTAGTCATACCTTAATAGTGTCATCATTTATTCTAATCATTGCCATTATTATTATTATCAATCACACTTCACAACTACCAACACCGTTAGTAAAGGTATAGGTCGACAGAATTGATATGGCACGTTAACTACGGCACCCTCACCATATTAGTGCTGATAGTGTTGTAAGATAATATGCCGAGAGGTGATTTGATTCCAGTTGCAGCAACATCAGCAGTAGTTGTTGTCGTGGTGGTAGTGGTAGTAGTTTAGGCGGAGGATATAGAAGGAGGATGAGAATGAAGAAGGGGAGAAAGGAGATTTCAACTCGTATTAGTTGTTGTTGGACAAGAGAGAGAGAGAGAGAGAGAGAGAGAGAGAGAGAGAGAGAGAGAGAGAGAGAGAGAGAGAGAGAGAGAGAGAGAGAGAGAGAGAGAGAGAGAGAGAGAGCAATTAGTCATGTCAATAACATAACTTAATTACAGGTATGAAAACGTCGGTGCTTTGCATTGAAAACTGGATCGTTACTCATTCTTGATTCCTACATTTGCTTGAACAAACCTAATGAATGAGATATACATATTATAAAAGAAGTAATTCGATCCATGAAAAGTCCCTGGAGAAATTGTTTGCAACAACATACATCAGTCATGTAGAGTATATTATTTCTGATCAAACTGGTAAGACCTATAGGCAAGGTAAAGTATTTATGACCCGGATCTTTGCCATATGCTAAAGAAATTATATGCAGTGTTTGACTGGTTTGTTTATAGCAACAGGATTTTGCCCAGAGAGCTAAGACGATATACGTGGTGAAAATTCAAGATTATATTTTAATGGATTTATTGAGATTTTGTAAGTATCAGTATTCTTTATGTGATTATAAAATTGCATGAATACACGTTCGTGTTACCTGTGTTCACAACATGAGTTTGGGACTACTACGTAGCCAATACATTTTGCAAGTATCAGTATATACATACACGCTCATGTCGATAACATTGTTTAGTTCAGAGTTCATACAGATGCATGTATACGCAGAATTATTTTCGTAGGCAAACATGTAGTGTGCAACTATTATGTTGATTATAACTGTTAAATTAAAAGGAAGTGACATACATGGATTTTGGTTGAAAGTTTCTTCTCTATCTTTTGCAGCCTCCGCCTAATATCTAAAATGTGCTAGTTTAACGGTTCACTTCACTTAGAGTCAATACGTCTCAGAACAGTCAAATAAAACGAGATGATGGCTACAGCAATGTCACAAGAATATATTTGCTATCTAGTTGAGGATGGGACACTGGAACTAGAAACGGAAGGTATGTGATAGATAAACTGAACGAAAAACATATGAAACTGCACAAATTATAAGTAACCTATAAATTATAAGTAACCTATAAATTGTAAATTAAACTGCACAAATTATAAGTAAACCTGTACTTGGAAAGTACCAATTAAAGCCATATTATTCTAGTACTCTTCCTTTCATATCCAGACAAAAACTGTATGCTCCATTTCATTTTTGAAACAGCGTCGGTAGCGACATATACTGGTCTCCTGTCGTTCTGGTTTATAAAATGGGCGATAGGTAAATATAGTTTGGGAACCAGGCTAAACCGACAATTAGACGGGTTTTTAGTTATTTACCTTACACAATAGATGGGCTGGAGGTTTCATTAAACCTGGTAGTGTATTAATGCGCCTAGAGCGCGAGCTGTCTTGAATATGTAGCAGAATTTGTAGCAGACGACAGGCAGGAATAGAGAATGAAGAAGTTGACACGCGAACCGGGATTTTCTTTGAAAGAGTCAGGGCAATACATGCTTGTAGTGCTGATCATCATTGGAAACTATTGCAGGAATACAAAGTCTACCTTTGTAGCGTTTAATTTTTGTTTCAATATTGTTTTAAGTATCATGTGTAATGATATGGCTTCTTGTCTCTGTCAGTAAAAGAGAAACATATAGGCAACACTCACTCCCACTGTTCAAGATTTTAGAACATGAATGAGTGTTTTCAATAACTGTTACTTCTTACCAGCATCTGATATAATAAAAATGACGATAAAGACACATAATAAATGATTATGTAAAAGACACAATAAATCATATTCAAATCAAATAAACCACAAGAAATCAAGTCGAATCAATTACAACCACTTGGATCATCTGATTGTGGTTATTATTGTGTTAGCTTTATCAAGCACATGAGCAAAAGTAAAACATGTATTGATTTTATAATTTAGTTTTATCATGTGCCATCACTCAAAAATAATCGTCTTGCAATTTTATCTTAAAACTGAATATAATATGCTCGCGTATTGCTTGAGGTGTTCGAAGACAACAGGAAATGTTAATCCTGAAGAAGTAATAACAAAATCTAATCGAAGGATGATATACAAGTTCTTGCTATATTTGATAAAGAAAGACAAATGTGTTCACGAAGAACTATCACCAGCGCCAACTGCAGTCGAAGAGGATAGGCTAAATAATGAAACCAATAAGGCATGAAGTCATTGTAATGATGATTGTGATTTGGAAAATAAAGATAGCAAGATTTTATTTATTATAAAAAGAGTGATCGCATAGAAATCATTGGTGAAGCAAGTAAAATTTGACCACTTATCGAAGAGATCATTGGCGGCAAAGTTGATGTTCACAATCTGCTTGGTAAATTACCACAACCTAAAGGTCTAAATATACTGGTCCATGGAAATACACTTGATGAACAAATTGATAAAAACGACCAACCATTGCCACGACAAGAACGTTACGGCCATGTTGGTGCAATCGCCATGATATATGACATTTGTTACAGAGATAACGCAGATAACAAGCAATATTATGACAAAGTAGATTAGCTTATTATAGTTGTCATAAATGTCAATACCTTAAAATTATCAGACGATACTACCTCACCTACAAAAATGATTGCGCAAAGATCAATCAACAAAAAGTGCCTTAATAGTAATACAAAATGGGATTTAGTTCGATATTTTCAGACAAATGTATAATCAGCAGATTTTCAGATTTAATTGTAGATTCTAGCAATTAATTTGATTATAGTTCAGATTATAGGAAAAAAGATCAATTTTTATTTTTATTTTAACAAGTATAAAAAATATTTGAAATGTTTGTACGTATCCACTCGTAGCATACACTTGAATCATAGAATGAACCTAATATGATTGAAAATTTGTCGGCATATGCCAAATATGAGATGATGGGGCCGAAGCTCTCTTTTGAATTCTACTGAACCGATATTCAGACACATACGTGGAAAGCAACATCACCATAGGTAATACAAGATCAGACCCAAGCATTCATCAGGTAATCAGCTCTCTCTTCACGCTCTATAACCATATTTGTACATTTTTATATATCGCTGCATTACCACTTCATGCTATTACACTTTTCTGATTTTATATCAAATTTTACACATCCACTATATTTATTTTTGTATCTCATGCCTATACCGTACATATAAATGTAAATGTTCTAGATTCATATAGAGTAAAGCATAGAAAATGCCAAAATTGTAGAGGCAGTTAGAATTTGTTGTCATCTTCATGTCAAGGTAGACAAAAATAGTGCTTCGAAACACAGGCACCTTATTCGAATGTGTACACTCACTAATTGACACAAGGTAAATAACACTCAAAAAGGGGACATTACAAATATTTTTTTGAATTCGGAAATCGCTAATAACTTAAACATTTAGCACGACATAAAGCTTTAAAAATCTGGTTAATACAGGGGAATGTCGTAAATTACAATCGCAACGTGTTATGTGCTGGCTTGTAGACTGAAGTTGAAAATTCCCTCTACTTTCTTGCCAAACAAAGCTGCTCAATGCTGGGTTGCCATTGTATTAATTTTGTAACTATTTATAAACATGGGAGGAGATATTGTATTGAAAGTTATTGGAACCGAATTTTAAGTTGTCAAATATATTCCCATATATTTCTTGCTCTGATTTATGTACAAAAAAGACCACAATAACTCTTATTCCAAAAAACAAATATTGATGGAAAAGAACAAATCACCATGACTCCAACATAATCACAGTGATACACCCGCAATCCTCAGAAATTATATAGTCTTCCCCTAATATAATATGGAGTAACATGGTTATTTACACTTTACTCATCCATATGCTCATTTGGATTTTCCATACCCGTTTAATTCAAACCATAATATTAAAGTTATAAAAATACCATTCTCTTCATTTAATTACGTTTGGTCCAGTCGATTTTTTTTAAATGCATACAGAAAAAGAACATACACGGTATAACTATAAATATAGTGTGGAAGGATACTGAACCAAATTTGTAATCAATTGCTATAAAGTAGTTCCTATAAATGTCAGAGGTTCAGTAGAGCAATATGTAAACTCCGAAGTAATCAAAGAATGAACCATAAGCAATCAGAACATGCCAAACATTTGTATCAGGATAAAGAAAATGAAAATCATTTGCCAGGATGCAAACATTTTGAGATATGATATCAGTTTTCAAAAACATTGGACCTATTCTGATTGAAAATCAGCTTACACTCTTGTGTTCACAAATCATGTCCTCTGATCTACAAAAGAGTAAAGGTATGTGATGGCCAAGTGAAGTGTGGCAATAACTTTTTACAACCGAAATCCATCAGCTTACAGAGATGTGACTAAAAACCGCTGATTACATCTCCTATCTCAGCAGTTACTATCACTTTATAAACATGGAGTATGTCAGGGTCCTGGAATGATACCACAAATGATAGAATGGATGTTGAATGACAAAATTTGACATAAGAGGGATTTTCTGGAGGTTTAATCTTGGATGAGATGTCAATCCAAAAAGAGCTACAAATTGTTCTTTATAAATCTGGTAGCACATTGATTGGTCTGACTGACTTTGGTCCAAAGATGAAGATAATGCACTAAGACAGCATGGGAAAGGTAGCAATTGAAATGTTTAATAATGTGTTGCAATACATCTTTCATGGTAGAACAGGTGTCAGATGGTCATTTGCCAAATATCTAAATACACATGCATCACCAAGTGATCTTTTGATTACAACCTGGAAATGTGCTGATGCCCTTTTTTAATATGGTTTTAAAGCAATATACTGCTGCATAGATGAGTCATGCAGTAGCCGTGCATTTTTAAAAATGTAATTTATGCAATGAAAATCCCATGTAAACAAAGATAATTGCCAAACACTACGGAAATCCAATGAGAGAAATTATCTTCATCATTGACCCATACCATTTACTCAAGAAGATTAGGAACATTATTCTAAGTAGTAATTTTTAGGATTTTAGTAAGAGACTTCTCACTGTAGTTGGCTTGTTTATCATCTAGAAGATGTGGATAAATGCCTATAAGTGGGACCACAGCCCAAACACTTTCCAAGTTCATCAGAATCTTTCAGATGAGCATGTTGTTTTCCAGACGATGCTCGTAAAATGAGAAACAAACGTGCCTTTGAAGCTCTAAATCAGGACATGTTGAATGACATTACTATGTATCAGAAAAGTCTGCCTGAGCCAGCATATAATAAATTAACAGCATCACTTAATCTTCTGCTACATAAAAGTCTTTTAAGGTCCCTTCTTCAGTGACAGTCGAGCTGTACAAGATAACAGATGAAATGTTAAGAAAACTTACTTCAGAATATGACTGGTTCAAATCTTGGGAGAAACCAGTTACCAATTCAGATAGTGTCAATTTGAGATACAAGACTAATGATTGGATTCCATTTAAATGACCTATCAGAACTATATATATATATATATATATATATATATATATATATATATATATATATATATATATATATATATATATATATAAACTGTATCCATATTCTCATTCTATTATTGGTCCATCATCATACTGTATCCATATTATCATCATATCATTGGTCCATCATTATACTGTATCCACATTCTTATATAATTGGTGCACATCATACTGTATCCACATTCTCATCATATCATTGGTCCATCATCATACTGTATCCACATTCTCATCATACCATTGGTCCATCACCATACTGTATCCACATTCTCATCATAGTATTGGTCCATCATTATTTTACTGGCTATCTCAATATGGGTAGAGTGTCCTATTAAAATCAAGGTACACAAGATGTAGTCTTTAATCATACTAGTGGTTTAATGAATACAGGTAGATTATCATTTAAATATGTCATATCCAAATAAGACAAATTCACTGGAAAATATATCAGTGATTTGGTTTATTAAATCTTGTCTTATGACCTCATCAAAGACCATTTTATTCCCAAATACCACTGCAAAATGATGGATTTTAAACAATATTCACCTGAATGACATGTCAACGGGTGAGGTACAGACGGAAGCTGAAAAATCCCCACTTACAATAACTTGTACACCTCCAAAATATAAATCTGAATGTTTACACATTTCTATATACATGTTCAATTTGTTCATAAAACGTAGAAATTTTATCAATTATCAAACAGTCTACTTTCAAAATATTTTGTTTATATGAATCAAAATGTTCAACAGTGAGAAGTTTTCTACACAGTTCATCACGGTCATATCTACCATCAACAACCTCAGATCAGGAATGCAATGTGCATCCTTTCACATTCAGAGTTGCAATGTCTGCTGTGAAAGTTACATTGTCAGTGTTACCTTCCGCAAACAAATTCTTTTGTATTTCCCTAGCCACAAAACTTTTACCTGTCCGCTTTGGCTTAGCAACATTGACCCTCTACATTCTTCTCAACAGCAAATAATTGTGCCTTTTCATTTTACATTCACAACACACATAAACAAGTGAAGTTAACCAAAATGAAATAGCTTTTTTTTAGTAAATTGTTACATAACCAAATCCAATCACTTACCTCACATTGTTGTTGGTTAATTTACTTTAGTTCCACAGGTCATAACATTTATGCATTTTGAATAAAATATTGTGCATGGATATGCAAACAAGTGACATATAATCACACCGGAATTAACAAAGTTAATCATCTTGTTTTCTTGACAGTGTAAATCCTATACGAGATTCAATTTTGTATGTGGGTATGCAAATTAGTGACAAATAACTATACCAGAACACACCAAGTTAATTATTTCATTTTCTTGACAGTGTAAATCCTATGTGATTCAATTTTCTGCATGTGTAAAAAATGTAGTCACAACTAATTGCACAAGAATTAACCAAGTTAATCTTATTGTTTTTTGGCAGTGTAAATCCTTTATGATATTCAATTTTTTGATAAACAATGTTGTGACAAAAAATTAAACAGGACCTAACCAAGTTAATCCTCTGATTTTCTTGGCAGTATAAATCCCCAAAAATGATTCAATATGTTTTTTGAGTATGTAAATTAGTTACAAGTAATAAAAAGAACAAACGAAGTTAATTCTTCTGTTTTCTTGACAGAAAAAAATCCTGTATATCATTGATAGGATTTAACATAAAAAATGTTTATGCAGCATTCTTCAACATTTTGTAGGTAACAAGTCAATTGAAATTCAGTTAATTACTTAACTATTAATTAAATAAGGCTACAATTTTCAAAAATACTTTCTTTACGCACAACCAGAGATCGCCTGTAAGCTATTAAGAAAGCGCTAAGAAAAGATTTAATATAATTAACATGTGAAAAAAAATGTTGTTAAATATTGTCCAGTATATGGCGCAGTCTTGGGCACATGTAACATGATAGGAACTCCGAATCGACTTGACATAAAATACTGTGAATATTCCAATTGCATATTTGCCGGGTTAAGCAGAGATGTTGCCATATAACAAAATTGAGTTTACTACATTTTCTGCAAATCTTATGTTAATCTAAAATGCCTGCAAAGATGACTTCATAGTGAAGTTCTTGTCAAGGGTTACCTGCATTTTCAAGGCGTGACCTACATTTTCTTGAGGCTGAATTGTAAACAAAACAACATGAATTGGAACACAGATTTCAATTTCGGATCATCACCAAGGTCTTATTACTCACTGTGCATTGCTGCCGAAATGCAAAAAGACAAACCTCGTCATAAGCTTATATTCTCAAAAATAAACAATTACCTCTGAATCCCTACCAAAAATGCACCAACATACTCTTCTATCACCAACAGAGAGAGAGAGAGAGAGAGAGAGAGAGAGAGAGAGAGAGAGAGAGAGAGAGAGAGAGAGAGAGAGAGAGAGAGAGAGAGAGAGAGAGAGAGAGAGAGTGTGTTCTAAATGTTCTAAAAACACCTAGAAATGCATTCGTGGGTACTGAACTGGAAGTACTAATTGTGATCCGATGCCTGACAGGGTCAGATATTTTCACCTCCAGGTACAAAACCTCCATCTGTCATCGAACAAATCTCTGTTACAGACTGCTCACTTACATTTTGCTGCAACGTAATAAGGAATTTGATCCATAGTTAATTACTTAACTAATAATTAAATAAGGCTACAATTTTCAAAAATACTTTCTTTACGCACAACCATCGGACAGATACAGGCTTTATCTGACAGCACTGTAACACAAGCACAAACCAATTCCATATGGCCGAGTGTAAAAAATGCACAAAACTAATCAAGATAAACACTTCAAATATACTGTAATTATTTTTAGTCCTAACAACAATTTGAAAAGTAGTAGAAATTAAACTTGATTATTAAACATTCCAAGAAAATTTAATTTTGAAAGAATGTTACACATTTTTATATAAAAATTCAAATTTAACTTAAATTTAGTGAAAATATAAAATCTGAAGTTGAAAATTTTGACCTGTGTAAAGTCTCTCCATTTCTTTATCACGAACATCCATGTTTTTCCTTAGCAGGTGTGAAGTAATTAAACTAGGGCCTGTCAATCAAAGATAACTTCTGAAATCTGGTAGCATCTAAATATGCAAGCTAGGAGTAATATCCAAGTCTATAACATCATTTCCACCACTGAAGGGAAGAAGCCCACATATGTATCGCTTCTAATAGTACTGAAGAGTTGGTGTATTTCTCTGAAACCAAGCTAGCATACATTTCCTAGGCATATAAGTGAGAGAGATAGGATATACTTCTTGCATTTTACATGCAGTTATTTGCAACAGAAACTATGAATGGGTACAAGAAGAGGAATAAAATATTTTTTAACTCTGCATATATTCCACATACAAAAAGGAGTTTGATGTATGACTGGTAATACTCTACCAAGTTCAAGACCTGCCTCTGCATCTGTTCCAGTGACCAGAAGAATGGATGCAGACATGTTTTCTCTCATAGCATTGACAAAGCTCACAAATGGGGGCTTCCAGTTAGTTCAGACGCCAGAATATAATGGCACACATGGGTCTCTAAAATTTCTATGACCATCATCCAAAGCACAACTGGACCTGAAAGAGACAGAATTGAATGAACACAATCGGAAAACATATCATCTGCATGATAAAAAAGTTGCGATGTCAATGATATTCCTCACCATGGTAACCAAATCAACATATGTAAGAGACCAGAGTTCCAAATTGCTAATGAAAGATTTTGGGGAATTACTTGGAAGCATAATATGATGCGTAAAAACTGCAGCTTGAAGTCACCAAAGTATACGTTGTATTGGGAGAGAAAAACAAATAAACATGTGCTAAATTCTAAATATGACGTTTGAATCCAGACTACAAGATACACCAAAGGTCACACCAGGGCTAGATACTTGCTTGTAGTCACTGACGTTCTGTAACTTAGTAGAACATCTATGCAATGGACATCGAACACTGTTGGCAAAACAACTGTGGAAGTCAATGAAATGGACATGATAGACTGAAACTTGTCAGACAGGTTAATGTCATGCGTGGTATTCCACATCCAAGGTAAATAAATGATGCTTTTGATACAAGACACAATGTCATTAGAAAAAATGGGAAAAAAGCAGCAAGAGATTCTCGTTAGACATACAACAACAGCTGCTGCTGGCTTCAAGATGCTTACAACATTTTGCATCGAAAGTGGAATGTAGAAAGACTCAGACACCGTCAATTTGGGTCGTTTACAGTTCAAAAGGTGCAATTCTGCAATACTTAGTGAAAACTTGTTTCCAGGAATAAAAACAAGAGAAAAAAGGTTCAAATACAAAATTTTCGGCCAAGACATTAAAGCACGCTGCAGTTTGGTCTTCAACCAACTGATGGAGGACAATAGCGGTGATGTTACAAAAAAAAATTGTTAACTTCCCCAAATACTGGATGGCACTCTGCGATGTTATTCAGGGGACTGCTCCAAATGCCGTCATTATTCAAATGTCTCTGGGGGAGGATGTACTAACAGCTGGTGGATGCAATCAGCATACCTGGGGACTCATCAAGTGAATCATCTAAACAGTTCGAGTCAAGGAGTAATCGCTCCCATCGTCAAAGAAACCGGTAAGCTGTCACAATTTAAGTCAAAATGTCATCACTTCCAATGTGAAACAAGCAGTCATCATTAAAGTCAACTCTTATCATTCAAACTGTATTGCTCTGAATGTTAAGGAAACAGATTAAAAGGAATTTTGCATTATATTGCAGTATTCATAATATTCTACAGTATGTGACAGTCATCCACTATAATGCAGTATTCATAATATTCTGCACCATGTGACAGTAATCCACAACACAGCAGTATTCATAATAGTAGCATGTGACAGTCACCCACTATAGTGCAGTATTCATAATATTCTGCAGCATGTGAGTCATTCACTATATAGCGGTATTCAGAACATTCTACAGCACGTGACAGTCATCTACTATATAGCAGTATTCATAATATTCTGCAGCATGTGAGTCATTCACTATATAGCGGTATTCAGAACATTCTACAGCACGTGACAGTCATCTACTATATAGCAGTATTCATAATATTCTGCAGCATGTGAGTCATTCACTATATAGCGGTATTCAGAACATTCTACAGCACGTGACAGTCATCTACTATATAGCAGTATTCATAATATTCTGCAGCATGTGAATCATTCACTATATAGCGGTATTCAGAACATTCTACATCACGTGACAGTCATCTACTATATAGCAGTATTCATAATATTCTGCAGCATGTGAGTCATTCACTATATAGCGGTATTCAGAACATTCTACATCACGTGACAGTCATCTACTATATAGCAGTATTCATAATATTCTGCAGCATGTGAGTCATTCACTATATAGCGGTATTCAGAACATTCTACAGCACGTGACAGTCATCTACTATATAGCAGTATTCATAATATTGTGCAGCATGTGATAGTCATCCACTCACTACACAACAGTATTCAGAACATTCTACCAGTCTGCTTGAGACCCGAAATGAAATACAGGTGCAACTAGGTGTGGTAGTGAGGTTAATGACATGTGCACGTGAGAAGCTATTTTGATTACATTACTTTTGTATCTGGAGATTTGAAAGTCAAATATTGGATTCTTTTAAAAATCAGATGTTACAATTAATAAAATTATAGAAGGTCGTTCACGATGGTATTTGTGTTATTTTTGAAATATCAGGTGACATTTAATTTGTGTTGTACTTTTTAATTGTTTTTGTATTCCCAATATGTTTATAGAATGAATATATAAGGGGAGTTGATACATGTTTTATTTCCAGTCATAAAGGCAGAGACATAGGTTACTTCCATACTTCCAGCACTAAAAAAAGAAATATCAAAAAACACAAGAGATAAGAAATTTGTAACTCGGCAATACTCATCAGGACCAATTCTAAAACTATATCCTTCGAACTGTGTGTGTGTGTGTGTGAGAGAGAGAGAGAGAGAGAGAGAGAGAGAGAGAGAGAGAGAGAGAGAGAGAGAGAGAGAGAGAGAGAGAGAGAGAGAGAGAGAGAGAGAGAGAGAGAGAGAGAGAGAGAGAGGAGTCGCCTGTGATTGTTCTTAAAAATAAAATTATTCAAAGAGACATTTGGGCCAGAAAACTACTGATTGCCTGTAAAGTGTGGAATTTAATGATCACAATTAATGCCATAAGAGCGTGTCACCAGTCAGTAATCTTGTGAATGAAACTAAATGTTTGGGATTCATATGTTTAAAAGATCTTAGAAGTACAATGTGAGATATAAACCTCTTTATTCTTCAATGAATTCTCATAAAATGACTTATAATAATTAATGACAATGTACAAATGTTTTTCGTTACACATCAGTTACAAAATACAGTACAAGTGTTTCTCTTTATCATCAGTTACAAAATATCGAACTAATGTTTCTCTTTATTTAACATTACACATGAAAGTTTGAACATCGGGTTTTTCCTTGAATAACAAACAATCACAGCTACGAAACAATGACTCTTGCGATTTCAGTATTGACCCTTGAGATGTTCATTTCGACTCTTGTGATGCTGGTGCCAGGCTTCAAATGACTCCTCAGTTTTGATGTCTATAAAGAACTATATATGTATGTATGTGTGAAAGAAAATAATATCCACTAATTGGATGAATATTCTTCCGATCGTCCCAGGTTAAGTAAAAACGGCTTAAATATCTAAACGGGCATGTGCCTAAAATGGCACGTGGCTATATGGGTAATGGTTAAATAGACAAGTAGCCTTAATAAGGCCTTTGATTCGTGCAAAGGTAACACGGTAAATTGTAAATCCCACAGATCGACCATGCCTTAGGGACACAGGGTACTAATGGTATAGAAAAACGGGATCCATTCTAAAAATGAAGAGGGATAAAATAGAGCATTTATGAGTTTTGCTAACCTGGATTGATTTCAGTACTTTTAATCGATTCCAGTTTGGAACACTCATTACTGAAATTAGCACCAGCGTTTTTGGTGCCGAATTGAAAGCACATGATTCAAATACACGTAAGTCCAGAAAATTGCCTCGACTCGTATCATTTTCTCCACACACAAACTGGCATCGAAGATGAATCTATATACTGATAAATATAGGTTTGGTTTTGAACACTCATAAATTTAAACTCATTGAATATTTAATATTATGGTCCATGCATAGGTTTAATATTGGAAATGAATTATTAGCCTTTATCCCAAATTAAGGAATATGAGTCGTGTAATGATATCACGGCACCAATTTGATTTTCCGTAAATCTATGCGCTAATGTTTGGTACAATAAACGTACCATGTCAATCTTCAACATGTCTGTTATACGCTGTCATCGAGAACAATGTTTTTTGCCATTTGGAAAAGGAAAGAAGCAGGTACCTCATAGCATTTAAGAGCGATAACTGCTTGAACTAAGCAGAACTAAAATGATCCAGCCCCAATCCTCTCCCCTTTTCAATTAGGTGCATCTCAATTTAATTAAATCGTAAAAATACAAAATATAATATAGATATTAATTAACATAGTCGCACATGTTAACAAGAGACTCAACTTATTTAAGCATGACATAAACTACAACTCTCTTAAATAATGCAGTTAGCACAAATAGTTTTGTCCGTTATTTCTGAATACAATGTTCAGTACACAACACTTTCCGCACCACGGGATTTGTTCAATTAGCATCATTACGCCCCCTCCCCCACCGTAACTGGTGACTAGATCAACACGAATTCATTGTAATAGATTAAAATCGATTACCACGGTTAAAGAGAAAAATCTGATATTAGATTGAGGTCACGGTCTCTCTTTTTCTTTTCCCATTTATCTTTCCGGCGATTCGACGAACACAATTTCATGTAGGTTAAATCGATAAGCCGTTCAAGAGAGAAATATTAATACAGTATTTAGGTTAAAAGCTCTCTCTCTCTCTCTCTCTCTCTCTCTCTCTCTCTCTCTCTCTCTCTCTCTCTCTCTCTCAAGACAAAATGTATTTGTCATGTAGATAAAATCGATGATGGGGTGAAAGTTGGATATAATATATCCAGGTTACAGCAGAATGTTTAATTGGGGTAAAGACTGATGAGAGAGAGAGAGAGAGAGAGAGAGAGAGAGAGAGAGAGAGAGAGAGAGAGAGAGAGAGAGAGAGAGAGAGAGAGAGAGAGAGAGAGAGAGAGAGAGAGAGAGAGAGAGAGAGAGAGAGAGAGAGAGAGAGAGAGAGGTAATTGTTATCCCTGGATTCTACAGAAGAATGCTTAGAATGCTTGATAATATTACGCAGAAGTAATACTTAATACAAATAATACTATCATAGAGGCAAGAAATTTTTTAATTCGTACTCTACGGAGATTAGAAACCACGTACACGGATAAATGGCACCCATCGCCTTGCCTGCACCAAAAGTGATGAGTTTGAGTCGGTGTTTTATGCACTGGTGCTTAACAGACACATTCACAAGATGACGTAGTACTTAATTATCATCAATTTACAAAGACATTCCGGATTCCAATAAAAGAAATTAATGTATATAGAATTGTAATTCTCTAAAATTAATTAATTAATTATAATTAATTAATTAGTTATAGGATCATAATTCACTATAATTAATTATAGGATTAAATTTTTTAGAATTCGTTATATGATACAATTCTCTATAATTAATTTTAGAATTATCATTCACTATAATTAATTATAGTATTATGATTCACTATAATAAACTATACGATTATAACTCACTATAATTAATTATAGGATTACAATTCACTATAATTAATAATAGGTTGATGATTATTATAATTAATTATATGAATAATATTCACTATAATTAATGATAGGATTATAATTCACAATAATTAATTATATAATTGCAATTCTCTATAATTAATTATAGGATTATAATCAACTATAGTTAAACCTATATTTACTCTGTATTTTTTTCAGACCAGCATGCCGTTAACTTACATTAAAATTCTAGGAATAATAAATATGACAATCTCATTTTTTCAGACCGGTTAACATTATGACAGATCAAATAGTCTCTATTTTCCTTTGAATTTTCGTTATTAAAGGATAATACGCAATTTATTTTAAAAAAATGTGGATTTCAGTTAGCTGAATGCAGATTTTCTGTCTGGACAGAAAACTCCAATTACCTTTCATTCATGTATGAAATGAAACACGAACCATTCTTTAAACCATGACGGCCATCCCATTAACAAAAATATTAATTTTAAAAGTTTATTAATATTAAGAGAAATTAATATTACGCAATTGCCTGTTGTAACTGCCTTGTCTGTCATGTAAACTTCTACGATTGCAAAACTGTATTAAACCTTTTATATGGGACACATTTTGGTCAGAGCATAGGGCAAATTTGATATTTTATACAAATGTGTAGTGATTTGAAATAGCATGATCCATAATTTGTATTGATTTACGAAGTACGATCCATATTTTGTATTGATTCATATAGTTCGTTCCGTAATTTGTATTGATCTACGTAGCCTTATACACGTCTCTTATTGTGTTTGAATGATCCAATGTGTTTTGAATACCCATATGTATAGTATGACTGCACATTTATATTCAAACAATTGATAATTTAAACAAAAACTTATTTGGAAGGTTCAAGATTAATAGTAATAACTCAAAGATGACACAAATGAAAAATGTCACTAACTCATATTTTGAAATACATATTTGTTATTACATCTCAATAATAGCAAACGTCATAGTTGAAAATTACTTGTATTTGTATTATTTTAATTACACAAATTTATTTGATGTTCGAAAGAAATAATTTCTCTCAACTCAATACAGCTGTATAAAATATTTAGTTACTGCACTAATTTACATTTTTACATCAATGTTGTCTTCTTTAATATATTTTAATGTAGGCAAGGCTGTCTCGAAATGTAGTGTTCACGCTGACCAGCAATCGTCATAGTTGAAAATTACTTGAATTGATGCATCGTCGTAATTTTAATTGCTCGATATCCATGAGAGATTTGGAATAATTACCAAATTTTTCAATATAAAAGCTATATAAAACTACAATAAATATCATATATTATCTACGTATCAATAAAAAATAATCGTCATTGTTTAATAAATACTTTTAAGGACATATGGTCTCAATTTTAATTACACCAATTTATTTGATGTTTGTAAGAAATAATATCTCTCAACTCAATACAGCTGTAGATTATATTTAGTTATTGCACTAATTTACTTTTTTACATCAATGTTATCTTCTTTAATATATTTTAATGTAGGCAAGGCTGTCTCGAAATGTAGAGTTCACGCTGACCACCTATTTTGCACTTTAAAAATTAGAGAGTCTTGGGTCGCGGGTTCGAACACCAGTAGAGTAATACCAAAGACTAATACAAATGGAACTAGCAGCTGCCTTGCTTGACGATAAGCATTAAGATGTTAACGTTAGGACCGGTCGGCCTGGTGTCAGGATAGTGTGACTGGGTGGGGCATCATGCTGCATGTCTGTTGCATTATGCCGCAGTGCTAGACATCACTTTTAGTTACCTTACTGCAGACATAGTGGCGATATGACTGAAAATCACTGTATCTGATTTTATTGACCCTGTGTAAAGGCAAAAGATCCATTCCTTCTAAATGACGTAACTAATGAGTTCACTTGTTACATTTTCCGCCCGACAAATTGTTTCATACACTTTGCATCAAAATAGTGGGCTGTTGTTCAATTTATAAAACGAAGTGGCAAGTACCTATTTTGTGCACAATGAATGGATGCTAACGAAATAATAGTAATACCTTTAATAGCATAATAGTATTATCATTGTCATAAGCACTGCCATTATTATTATCACCACACATCACAACTACCAGCGCCGTTAGAAAATGTATAAGTCGACAACATTGATAGGGCACTTTAACAACGGTAACCTCACCTTATTAGTGCATATTGTATTGTATGATAATACGATAAGAGGTGAGTTGGTAGCAGTTATAGCAACATAAGCAGTAGTTGTTGTTGTGGTGGTGGTAGTAGTTTTAGGAGGAGGATGTAGAGGAGGACGAGAATGAAGAAGAATGGGAGAAAGAAGACTACATATCATCTTAGTTGTTGTTGAGAGAGAGAGAGAGAGAGAGAGAGAGAGAGAGAGAGAGAGAGAGAGAGAGAGAGAGAGAGAGAGAGAGAGAGAGAGAGAGAGAGAGAGAGAGAGAGCAGTTTCTCATATTATTGAAGTCAAATATGAAAATGTCGGTGCTTTAGCATTGAAAACTGGGTCTTTACTCATTCGTGATCCCTGCATTTGCTTGAACAAACCTAACGAATGAGGTATACGTATTATAAAAGAAGTAATTTGATCCATGAAAAGTCTCTGGAGTAATTGTTTGCAATAACATTCATCAGCCAGGTAGATTATATTACTCTCGACTAAACTGGCTAGACCTCCAGGTAAGGTAACCTATTCATCACCTAGATCGTTGCTATATGCTAAACAAATTATCCGCAGTGTTTGACTGGCTTGTTTATAACAACAGGATTTTGCCCAGGGAGCTAAGACGATAAACGTGGTGTAATTCAAAAAGAATAGAATTTAAGAGATTTATTGAAATTTTTGTAAGTATCAGTCATTTTTATATGATCATAAGATTACATAATACATGGATATACGTTCATGTTACCCGTGTTCACAACAGGGGTGGGTGACAACTACGTAGGTAATACATTTTGTAGGTATCAGTCTACTCACGCACATTCATATCAACTGTTTTAACAATTACGGGAATTTGTATCTAGTTAGTGGAAGCAATGCTTTTGGAATGGCATAACTATCGAAGGTATTTATTGCTCAGTAATTACACAACTGCATAAAATGACTGAGCACAGACTTAATACAGATTCATAGAATGGTTGAGTTTAGATCGGACACACACTGATATCATGGTTTAGTTCAGACTTCATACAGATCCATGAACCCGCAGAATTAGCTTTGTAGGCAAACATGTAGTGTCAGGCTAATCTGTTGACAATAACTGCTAAATTAAAAATGTAGTTATTTACATGCGAATTTCTTCTCTATTTTTTGCAGCCCATGCCTAAAATCTAAACTGTGCTAGTGGCACGATTCACTTCACCTAGAGTCAATGCGTCTCAATCCACAGTCAATTAAAACGAGATGATGGCCACATCAAAGTTACAAAAAAATATTTGCAGTCTGGTCAAGGTTAGGACTCTGAAACTAGAGACAGAAGGTATGTGATAGATAAACTGAATGAAAACCACGTGAAAGTACACAAATTATATGTAACTGGTACCAACTCTGTGATAAGTAGCATTATTATAAGCTCATATTCGTCTCCGTTAAATTTACATTGCTAGAATCGTGCGATAAACACATTGTAAATACTCATATAGGAAGCACTTCAGTTGATGGTCAACTAAATTTGTTTCTGAATGAACAAAAGCAGCTGTCTCTTCGACTGCCACACACCAGCTGCTTTACAATATTCCGCGTTACATTTTTTGAAACAATGTGTCGCATTTATGCTAGCGATAGATGTCATAGAGGTCAAAACATTCCTGATGTCACTGCAAAAATCATGCAAGTTTGTTCATATTTATCGCACATCATGATTCCAAACGTTCAATGACATAACATAAACACATTTGCAGAAGAGTAAAGTCTCCTACCTCCCTTGTCAAGACGACAATTCTTTCTTAAACTAATGTCGAGCGTGCGACTAAGTTTAAATATCGCTGGGTTGTGCTATAGGCGCATTAATATTGTTATGTTGTACTGATGAATCTACAGTTGTGTATTCAGTTTGGCATACAGCACAAATTCAATTACTTTGTTTTTTTATAGTGTAGTGTATCTTATTTAGCATTAGGTAGAATAATAATTGAGTATCCAAAAATGTTAAAGGCGTCAGCAGCAGGCAGGGTGAACCCTAAAAAATTTAGCTCGAGTCATTAACAAAAAAAAGTTTCCTGCAGAGGCTAAAAAAAAAATACGCCAACAACGCTAAACTAAAGTCTTTAACTTTTTTATTTCTATGCCTGAGGTTGTTCACGTATTTTTATGATTTTGTTTACTCGTAATGCGACCCAATTGTTGTCTTTCACCCTGCCTGCTGCTATTGATAGTCAAGATGAGTTTAACCAAAGATTTTATCTAGACCAATCTACGAGCGAATGTATAAATTAATATATAGGGTTTCTTTTCTCAAATCAATTATATTTCCATCCTGATTTGTGAGTTTGAAATTCATTCTTGATAATAATGGATTATGTACACGAAACTAGTCTTGATTTATTGGCTCAGATACAATAAGCCACCCTGGAGGTGATTGAATACTGGACGAATATAATATGTATTCCTGCTGAGCCTCATTAGACTTAGAAAGGTCAACGTGGTAGCTACTGTCAATTACATCGCATACTAGATTTTGTGCGATGGTGGATGTTATATTAACAACATTAGGTGAAATATGACGTCCTGTTCCATATGGGTCATTATTATATTTGACAACAGTTGGAAACGGGATTAATTTTTTCCACGATTGAATTACTCCCGGATAATATTTTTCAATAAGATCATTTAATGATTTCTTCATTTTAGCGTTATTTAGAACTGGTATAATAAATGTTTGTAGATCATTTCATTTTATTTTATAATGATTAAGAAATAATGGCTTACTTTTTTATTAGCGTAAACAGTTCTACTAAGATCAGTTGCAATGTTTATAATACTTCGATTGGCGATGTATAAATCGAATAGGATACCATTTAAGTGTTTTATTGATTCAATTATTTGCTGCTTTACATTATGATCATAATGCTGTGATAATGAAGTAAGTAAATTTCTTAAATCATTAAACGTTTTATCGTATTCAGGTTTAAGAGTATCTAAAAAATCTTTACAAAAATCTTCATCAACAATATCTTTAATATGTTGCGTCTTGGGGTCTACGATAATATTAGATATTGATCTAGTTATCTGTGGAATCCTTTTACCGTCAAAATCGGTAAAGTAATGATTATTATTGTTTGGATCAAATTCAAATTTTATATAATGCCATGGATTTTTTTCTCGATATTCTGAATCTTTAATTATTTTTTCTTCACTCGTTTTAAACTCATTTTTAGTTGGTTCTGGTGGAACGTAATAAACAGGTTCAACTTCAGGCCATCTTAACACTGATCTAATCGAACTTTGATAGATATCCACAACATAGCCAGGACAATGTATTTCAATCACCAACGATAATGTTGGTTCGTATACAGTAATTGCTATCTATGACTCTTTTCCTGTGATAGACTTAATTCTGCGCTGGAATTCCTCATTAATTTGCTCTATTTTGATAACTGCCAGTTGGAATACTAACTACTTGCCAATCGGGAGTTCCATCAGATTAATTCTTATTTGCGAATACTAATGAATTATTTGACTGTTGTCCACCAAATGGTTTTGATCTAATATTAGACCAGCAAAAAAAAAAAACACGTAACTGAGCTAATGCTATCTCTTTTACTGGAATTGCAGTTGGAAAGTTAACGCTGAATTCAGGATTGGTCGAACTTATTGATATCATAGTAGTTTTTGATGGCGTCGTATTAGTGACGATCTGTTGCAATAGTTCTCTTGAATCAGACATTATTATTATGTTTATTATTTAATTCTCCATCCTTTCGTTATTGTCACTAGATGATGCGTTATTTTCCATCACGAATGCTTCGTCGTAGGTTTTCATTATCATAACGAACTCCTCATCGGATATGTTATCATCACTGAGGTACAAGGAAAGATGTGAGCATAATTTGGTATAAGCGGTTGTTGCTGTGTGTAATTTCATCATGTACTCGCGTAATTTATCATTCGTGCATGTGGATAATTTTTTAGAGATAATACTGAGAATACCTGCACATGTTGTTGTCGTAAAAAACGACAATCGTGAAAACTGCAGTAGCAGTCATAGTTAAGGTTGATAATAATAATCCGGTTCCAGCAACAACAGCAGAAACCGAGTAAACTACTACATCGATAACAACCATGCGTCTGCGATATTTTTTTTACTTTCAACGTGTATTAGTCGATGATATTTTTTAGTTCAGTCTGACACTTACACGCCTGATTATATCTGTGAGGTTGAATTTCAATGAGTGACTCTGTCATCGGATTCATTATACCTAATGATGTTGTTATTTAATTAATTAAAATGGGAGCTTTAGTTACAAATTCCAGACACCACCAGTAATTAGCGGAGGACAAAGTTCTATCCAACGATTCCAACGTGAACGTTTCTTCAGAATCTTTATCCAACATTAAAGATACGGTTCTAGATATTTTATTAGCTAATGGAGATGTGGTAAGTATGTTAAATTCTGCAATGCTAAACACAGACAACCTATATATACCAGCGACCTGCGCGGTGTGTTTGATGGTTTTATTTCGTTGTGTCCATGTAGCTGCGCCTGATCCGACGACGAACTCGATGTTGATGATCTGTTTGTGAAGAATTTTTATCAGGTTTGTTTTTGAACACTATCCGGAATTCCACTAATAATATCGTTGAGTTTTGTGCTAATATCAGTAAGTTTTATATCAAAATTTGGTGGACTTCCAAAAAATTCGTTGTTAGTTTTGTTTATATTTCTACGAAAATTTAGACACGTTTGTATGTGATTAGAAAACTCAGTTCTAAATGCAAAAACTCAACTCCATCATTGATTGTCGTTAACGAAGTCGTTATTGGAATTTATTTATCGTCGACGTATTTTGTTTGTAGCAGCATCACTGACTTACCGGAATCCTGTATTTTACCCTGATCAGTAAAAGTTACGATATTATCAGCAACTGCAGTAGGAATTCGTATCAGTACGTCTGGTAGTTGTATGTTGTTTGTCTTTAATCGTCCTTGTTTGTTCAGAAAAACAACCACTTCATTTTGATCCACACTTGTAATATTTAATAAATCATCAATCTCATTTCTAAGTTGATCGAGGGTTGCATATTTAGATAAATCACCTTGCTGCTGAGCTTTACCACGAGCAGATCTTCCGTAAATATCTACCATTATATTTACTGATGTCTGTTCAAATGCGACATTGTGGTATATTCATGCACGACTTTATGAGATGGCTTTCCTTGCGGTGCTATGGATACAGCATTAAGCACATTAAGTACTTCACGACCACATATTGGTGGATCATTTAATGTTTGTGTTGGTAGCGTTGAATACCAGATTAGAGCAGTATTATAACTGACATAATGAAGAAATTCTTTTGTTGGCGCTAATCTATATGAATCCAAATAGATAATTCCACGTGGATCAATTTCATACGCTACCCAATGCGTGCCAGGTCCAGAGTTTTGATCGAGATTAATAATACCGGTTTCAATATTGTTAGGTTGTTTTAGTAATTGATCGCGCATAAAAAAATCTGAAACTTTTTGTATTTAGTTTTTTAGCAGCATCGAGTAAATCAAAATTAGACATAGGCGAGATCAGTAAACTGTCCCTTGAAGTTGTAGACCTTTTCCGTACCATGAAGGCGGGGTTTCTGGTAATCTGAGACCTTTTCCCTTTTTTTGGATTCCACGTCCGGTTGCTTTCTTTAACGCCATTCCAGCAGCAGTTCCAACAGCACCCAATGCAGCTGCTTTTGCAACAGAAGGGGCTGCTGCGGCTATTAATGCTGGTATAGCTGCGAGAAGGGGAAATATACTACCCGTTTAAAAAGTATCTTTGATAGCGCCTGCAGAAAGACTAAGTTTGACGCCTTTATTTGATTTTTTTTGCTTCATTAAAGTTTTGAATTGACCATCGGTCAACGATAATTTATTTGAACCGCTCATCTGTTCTTTTTTGAACGATATTTTTATTCCACAGTTATTGTTTGATGCTGATTGAAGTCTTTTGATCTGACCAGGAGTCAAGGTAACATTAGCGTGATTAATCTAATTACGTGTTACATGTTCTCTACTGGCGCATCAATGACTCTCATTCGTCCACCAACACCTTCGAGCAACATTGATTTATCACTGAGTATAAAAGCAATTGCTCTACAATTAGGGATAGCTCCAACATCTCTATTGACACGAGCTCAAAAATGTATATCTACAACAGATTGTCTGGTTAAATCTAAATGTTCCAGCGAAAAGTAATAAATCGGATACAGCGTTGTGAAATCTAGTTGTGATATTTGTAATCCAGTATCAACATTTTGATCACGTCCCATAAACGACATAAGACGATGATATGCACGTGCTACATGACTTTGATCGAAATTTAACAAAATATCCTCATATGGTTCTTGATGTCCATTTATTCTTAATGAAACCTCAGAAACTCCGAGATTATCAAATATCATAATACTGTGCGTTTGCGAATTTACTCGTGTAGTATCTTGAAATGCAATAAATATGTGTCGCAGTGCAGAAACACCTTGCTGAGAAGCTATCTGCCATGTAAATAAATCATTAATATTACTCTGGATAGCACCTGTGGTTGTTGTTAACCATGATAACGCTGATTTACTACCTTGATCCATAAATGAAAGTAACCGTTGTTCTTCAGATATCGAGGGGGACATCACTGACATCCACAGGGAAAGTTTTGTTAGTACTACAATACCAGGATCACTAGCGTGTCTCCATATTGCATCATCGTCTGTGCTTTTTCGTGCAAGTACAACTGTATGTTTAGCTACGAAAATAACCTTTCGTACATTTCTACAGAATCCAAAGATATGTGACAGTGGAATTGCACATGAAAATGTTCTCCTATTTCCTTTTAACATCGCTTGACGTGATCTAAATCTTAAGTTGCAATCTGGATCTACATTAATAATCATACTTTGTTCATCCGCATCGGCGTTTCTGGCAAAATTTCTTGGTCGTCCTATTTCCTATTGTTGGTATTCTGGAGGATTACATGTGTCTTTTACAAACATCATTGATGGACCAGCTGATCTT
Source organism: Potamilus streckersoni (assembly GCA_016746295.1). Lineage (NCBI taxonomy): Eukaryota > Metazoa > Mollusca > Bivalvia > Unionida > Unionidae > Potamilus > Potamilus streckersoni. The sequence goes on from JAEAOA010002160.1 coordinate 245,009, forward strand.
GAGTAATCGTAGCTGTATCGTGCAAGATCAAGTATTGTTGTAGCAACGTCAACGTCTTTTTGAATGGATTCAAATGCATGTTTGGGGCCCCGAGTGGCCGAGTGGTCTAAAGCGCTAACCGGTACGGATCACTGCCATCTCACCTCTGTCTGCGTGTGTTCGAGTCTAGGATTCGGTGAATGTGGATATGTGAGAAAGCTTGCCAGTAGATTCTCGTGGGTCGGTGGTTCTTTCCGGTGATTTCCCGGTTTCTTCGTCCACCATTAATACTGGCCGCCATGAATAGCCTATCGTGTGCTGAAAAATGGCGTTAAGCCCAACAACAACAACAACAACAACAACAACAACAATCAGACGAGGGCATACTGCAATTCATCGTGATCAAGCAATCGTTGAACGATTTAATCGAACACTTGCTGAGCGGTTATTTGGATATCAATATGCGAAGGAAATATCTGCTGACTTTAAGTCCGGTGAGAGATCTGGTGAATGGGTTGCAAGGTTACCAAGTGTGATATCTGCATTAAATAATGAAATTACTCGTGCAAATTCCATGATACCTTCTAATGCAATAACAAACAATATATACCACGTAGCGATGAATACGGACAACGAGGTCAACAAACAGTATTAGGTAATGTAATTGTGAGATATTTATACGAACCAGGGGAGTTGGAGGGTGGCAACAGACGAGCTACTGACCCTATTTGGAGTGTGACAACACATACAATTTCTAGCGTGGTTAGATCCACTGGAAGACCTTCTATATACAGACTAGATTCTACTGCCCCTCAACGTGGATTTGTGCGTGAACAATTGCAGGTAATTCCTGCAGATACACAATTACCACCGCGTTCACTTATGTAAATCAGCACCAGGGCGTCCAGCGCCCCGACGTCGATTGCATTCAAGACAGGTCAACATTAGATTTTCACGTGTGTGACCAAGATCACTATTTATTCTATCTACGGTAAATTGTCTTTGATTATTATTCGAATATTGCCATAACATTATTGTGTTACAACTTGCACAGTGATTATTCTGTAGTTGTTTTAGTTTTATAATAAATTCAGTATCATTTTATAATAAATTCAGTATCAATATCAAAGTCACGTTTTTTTTGTCACATTGTTTATAAGACACTATTTTTTTCTTTATTACAGCATCGTCATTAGTAATTTCTTCAGTTATTACGTAATCTATGATAGCCCAATGTAGTTGAGTTATTCTTCTGACGCGAGATGTTGTAAGATAGACTAAGTTTGACCATTCGATCCGGTCATCTACAATCCAGATATTTGTATCAGAGATAGTTAGTCCCTGCGACGAATGAATCGTTATAGCATATCCTAACGTCCATGGTGATTTATCCATATTCAATGCCCCTTCAACTGTACTAATAGGTACCAAAATAATGTCATTCAATACCAGATTTTGTATTCGGACACTTTCAGTGTCTACACTAGGAATTTCAACTTCAATATTTTGTCGTCGAGTATCTGCTGGGCGATAACATAATGGTACATGTAAATGTGATAATTTTTCTTCATGTAACGTAAATAATTTCTTCTGCAATTCATCACGAACTATCCTTCTCCTTGCGACTATCAAATCAGTAGGTCTCCATAAAGTCAAAAAAATCATTCATGGTGGTTTCTGGAATTATCTCACGCATTATCTCACATTGTATTTTATCTGGTTGTAGTCTGATTAATCTTTTAAGTTCTTTCAGCGGTTCATCAATAGCTCTATGGTCATCATGTATTTCTTCATAATAATCCACATTATTCTTTAGCCATTCATGTGGAGACTTTCCAACAAAAGGCGGTGGTTGACCATGATCACCACACATCATCACAGCAGTGTTCTTTGTCAACAACCACTCAAGAAATGTTTTTAGTGTTTTTAACGACACCGTGTCTATCTCGTCCCATATTATATACTTAGGTATATATTTTTCACCCATTCGCTCAGGAGTCCATGTATCTCCACACCATCTAAAAAAACTATGATATGTGTAAGTTTGAACTTCTCGTTCTTTTATCTCTATGGCTAGTTTATGTGTATGTGTCAAAACGATCATATATGAATTGTTGTTCATAAATAATTTAATCGCACGAGTTGTTTTACCTGACCAACCACAACCATTAAGATAAACAATCTTATTTCTAGCCACAGGATCGTACACAGTTGGTACAGATGATTCTGATATTTGATTATTATTTCTGTAATATGTTTTCTTAATTTCAACTTCAGCAAATTCAGAATAACTAGGTATATTTTCTTGCTTTATCCTCTATGTTCCTCAGTCACCATTATTGAGTAGCGGATTTAATAAAAACTTATACTTTTTGTTTATATAAAATGAATCCGTAGCGACTCTAACAGCGTAACGAGGAAATCTATTTATCATCGACAGTAGATTTATAGAAACATAAGCTAGCATTGAAGATCTTAAAAGAGTAAACTGCGGTGAGTCACGATCAAGATAGCTCACAATAGTACCTAGTTTGGTCCCATCCGATAAATAAGAATTATTTCGGCTTATAGATGTGTTTTTCTCTGTTGTATCAGCGATTATAAAATCTAACTCAGCATCGTCCATAATCAATCTTGTACAGTGTCGTTTATAACCGTATGAACCACCCTGAGTAAACTTACCGATTATCTTTCTGCCGAGATCTTTTGCACGCTTCTCATCGTACTCGTTTCTGCATTTACATATTTTAATAATGTCATCTTTGGCAAGATCAGGATATTCTTTCCTGACATCTTCTATATTAAATCTGTCCGGTTCTGGTAACCAAACTTGCTTTTGTGGACTATAGGATATAATCGCTTCATTTACCTTTAACGATACTAATATTCCAACATCATGTATATATCTTAATAATACTATTGGAGCCCAACATTTTTCTGGAAACCAAACAAAAGTAATCAGATGGAGATCTTTTGCGAACTCGAATTATTCTATATATGCAAATCCTGTTATGTCAAAATCTGGTATGGGTCCATTTATTGAAACTCTAGCCATGTCATGTTTAGGATGTCCGAATCTGTAAAAGTATTTAGAACACTCACCATATCCAAGAAAACTTCCAGGATAACATGCAGCCATGTCGACTGATATAACATCATTATAATCGTATTTAGTATTCCATAATCCACGGTGTCCATATTCTATGCAACTTTTTTGTATATCCTCAATAAATTCTGATCTTGTAGGTTTCCATGAATTTTTTTTCCTGAGCAAAATGGGCCGCAACAGATGGTACGGGAAAACAATTATTCAGTAGTTGTCTGATTTTGTCATCGTCGGAAGTATATTTTAGTGCAAGATTTCTCATTTCTTCATAAAGAGATTCTGTACGATAAATATCACCATTGGGTCGTACAAATTGATCATGATAATCGTGTTCCGAACTCTGAAATAACTAAAGAGATACTGGGTCACTTTTACTAGTATTTTTAATAAAATCAAATTTATGACCGTTATAAAATTTAATTATTTTATCTCGTGGAAATACAGTTACAGCATCAGTCCATGCATGTGCATTATGATCAATGATTGTTATAGGGCTTCCATTTTTTTGTATATTTTTGTTTGTACAATATCTCTCCTGTTAGTGTTTTTACTGTTATTGTAAATTTTAATAACTTTTCTAGTTTAGCAACATCCTTCATGGATACACCAGTATCTTTAACGGTCTTTGTCCATTCACATATTTTTTTACGTCTTAAATCTGTTAAGCCATTATCACGCATCGCATTTGTAAAATGTTCAGTAATGCGCTCCGCAACACTTTATTCTTGACTCTGATAGTCTCATAGGTTTGAGATCCGCAATATTAGGTTTATCATTTAGTAAAAACAATCCATATACCACAGCAGTAACTGGATACTCTCGCTCAAAATACGGTTTATTAATACCAGTCAGCATTCCAGGTTTGGATTTGTTACTTAATAATATCATTTTATTATTTCCAGACTGTATATGAACAGGGTTTCTTTTATCAAGAATTATCCAAATATCATCTTCTGTCTCCACAATAAATTTTATTAAAATAAGATATTTTTGATTATCAAGGTGGTTAATAATTACTTTTCCCCGTTTGTCGTTCATTACATTAATAACGTTTCCAACTCTAAAACATAACCACACAATTACCGCACCATCCTCACGATATTTCTTTTTGGCCTCACTGATACGTTTGGTTTTATCTGTATTTGTTAAAGCTAGATCTTTCATCGAAACACTAAATTTATATTCTGGTAGTCTGTCAAGATCAAATCTAGTAGCAGATGGTTCAATTGCTGATAATTCCTCCATCATTATAATTAAGACAAATATTCAAATTGAAATTTAGTATATGTGTAATGATTCAAACAAAAAATAAGTATTTGGTTGAAAATTGGACATATTTCTTATTGTAATAAGTCATGCGTAAACAAATACTGTAGTTACTATATGCAAAGTATCAGACATGGAAGTACTGGACCAAAGCCCTGCATTCAATGTGGTATTGGAGTTAGGGATAAAACGCAACTTTGTGCAAATTGTGGAGGTAAAAAATATAGGGAACTTAAACGCTATTATGACAAAAAAAAGATACATAGACAGGTAAATCCTCTATAAAAAACAGAAAAGGATTATCTAACCAGATTTCAAAACAATGATTTAGACAAATAAATATTATATACAAATGGAGCAAAAAGAATTTGTTAGACCTCCAATATATACAAATTACGATGCGTCAAGAGATGGTATTATTAGACACTGTAAACTAAAGAAACCAGTTGGTAGTATTGATAATACTGGTTTTTTTTAGATTTAATATTAGTGAAAATAAAAGATATCTATCACATAAGTTCATCTACGAGTGTTTTTATGGGCAAATCAAAGATGGACTTGTAATTTACCACATAAATTCAGACCCGAAGGATAATTCTCTGGATAATTTACGACTTACTGCACAGCGTCACAGAATAAGAACTGTAAGGTAGGAAATACTGGTATTTCTTCTAGGACTTCTAAGTCGGTCATATCTACTAACACAGTTACTGGTGAAAAAATAATTTTTAAATCTATGAATGCAGCCGCCAAATATTTTGGTATTTGCATGCCTTCAATAAAACGTGTAGCTAATCATATATGCAAATCTACATACTTAATAAAGTATGACGAAATTATTATATTTGAGTGCGTATAATAACTGTATACTCAGAATATTATTTTACTTTATATAAAGTTCGATTCTATCAATCTTACCAAGGATTCTGTTTAACTATAATCAGATTTATAGGTTAACCTTCATTGTCACTTATCTCATTTTCGCTGTCATTTATCACAGAATCAAATAATCTTTCTCAGTCGCATCACTCGACAATCTATTATTTTTTCCTTTCGTACTCTTGAGACAGTGCACTTTTTATCTTTTCGATTGAACGCATAAGCGGCGTGAATAGTCCTACTTGTTTGTCATCTATAACAGCTAAAGATTCTAACAGAGTTATAAATTGACTTAATAAATCTGTAGTTAGAATTTAACGTAAAGTTATTTTGAAATTTTCTCTTTTGTAATAATTCAAAGTCATACATAAGTTTTTCAGGGTCGAGGTTACTAGACATCTGAATTTCTTCATGCTTTAATTTTTTAATATCAAAAACAATATCATTAATATTTTCACTATTCATTATATATATATATATATATATATATATATATATATATATATATATATATATATATATATATATATATATATATATATATATATATATCTAAAATAAAAAAAATATATTTTTTTTTAAAATTGACTTTAACTTAGTTGGATATTTAACAAAGCGACATAACTCCTGTCAAAAAATCTTATTCACAGAGTAGATTACTTCCCTTCATGTAACACGTCATTTATGTTAATGACCCGTACGCATTACATTACTGCGTGATATTGCCGTAAACCTAACATATTTTAAGCTTAATAAAGTGTATCTGTCTGTCTGTTTATATGTATGTTTACATATCTGTCTGTCTATCTGTTTAGAAGCCCAATTCTATTGTTAAATGTCACACGGCAGCTGTTGTATTATAAGCCATTGTTGTTATCGATCCGTCTTGTATTATGAGCCACAGCGTCGTTATCGATCCACACAGATATGTGAGCTGTGATTACACAACGCGTGTATAATAAATTTGAATTCTTTATATGTACAGCGATTATATATCTTTAATAAATCACAACATATATAGATTCAGTTATAAAAGTGAGAAATATAATGCTTAGAAATGTAATGCTTAGAAATGTAATTGTGTTAGTGAATAGCTAACTATATAATGATTTTTCAAGCATGTATTTATTACTGAATTTGATAGCTCAGTGCAAAGAATGTTGGATTCTAGTACTGAGGGCCCCGGTTCAATTCCAATCACTGGCTAAACCGGTGGGTATTGTTCTGGATGTACCAAACAATATTTTCTAAAGGGGGGGGGAGTCTCCGGTTTCGATTAATACCTCACTGCGTAACCAACGCGGTCGGGTACCTTTTGTACCTTACCCGGGGGTATCCAAGGGGGTATTTATCGAAACCGCAACAGTCGCATCACGTTAAATTCTAACTACAGATTTATTAAGTCAATTTATAATTCTATGTTAGAATCTTTAGCTGTTGTAGATGCCTAAACAGTCTTCTGAATTTCTAATCTTTCGTCGATTAGAAATTCGCCAGGGGATGTGTTTATGCGAAAAATACCCCCCTCCCTAAAATAATCAGTAGCATGCCTTGAACTCTCTGCCCCATGGAAGAACCCTCAAAATAACACTTAGAAAGAGTGTATAGCCGAAATAAACAGCACATGAGGTGCCGCATAATAAGTCACAAGAGAGACGACCATGTTAGGACCTCATGAGAGACACAATCGCTATCATGGGATTCTATGAAGGGTAACCGCTAGGATGGTGCTGATTAGTTTTGATAAAAATTACATACATACTATACATACTATACGTACCAAACTCAAAGACCTAGGCTAAACATGCGAGCCACATACATAACAGCAGGAAGGGTGATGGACAACAATTGGGTCGCTTTACGAGTAAACATAATCATAAAAAAGTACGTCAACAACCTCAGGCATGGAAATAAAAAGTTAGAAATTTTAGTTTAGCGTTGTTAACGTATTTTTTTTTTATCCTCTGCAGGAACCCTTTTTTTTGTTAATGACTCGAGCAAAATTTTGTAGGGTTCACCCTGCCTGCTGCTGTGTCTGTATGAAAATGAGCATATACTACACAGGTTACTGCAGTTGTATGGGAATATATGAACTCATTTTCTCGGATGGATGTACTGCACTCCCATGGTCGTGCAATATTTCCATTATAAAAATTTGTACTGCATAATGACGTCACTGAACATTAAAAAGAAATATCAATCTGTATATTACATGCCATAATTACAGAAAGCTTTATGAAAAACTCATTTTATCTGATGGTTATATTGCATTCCCAAGGTCGCACAATATTTCCATCCTAAAAACTCGAACTGCATAATGACGACATTGAACATTTAAAAAATCTATATACTACATGCCATAATTACAGAAAGCTGCATGAAAACGTACATTTAATTTTTCTACTTACCTGATTTCTGCAGTTACAAGCTTTGTCACAAATCTAAATCAATGTGGATTAGTAGTCAATACAAGAATACGGACACAAATCTAAATCAATGTGGATTAGTAGACAGTACAAGATTACGGACACAAAATAAATTGAAAAATTGTACAAGAGTACGGACATAAAAGAAATTGAACAATTATGTATGCATAACACTCACTTTAACTACTCCTCATGTCTTTAGAAATTGTCGCGAATAGTCCAGAAATGAGGGCTATTGTTTTAAATCACTGTCGATGTTTGATGGGTTTTATAAAACTGCGCATAATATGTCCGTTCCAGATGCAATATGTTTTTAAGGTTAGTAAAATCTCTCTTCAATAACACTTTTGAGTCATGTTACATGCATCAGTCACACCGATAAAGCGCGTTTATTACTGTAATAAATTTGTAGTGATTTTAGCACCGCGTTTAAGGTATTCTTGTATTTCTGTCCTTTTTCTTGTTTGGTTTTGGTATTCGCTGTAATAGAAATATTCCTTAGACTGAAATGATTAGCCAATCATTTGGAGCAAACGCCACGGAGAGAAAATGTTAGTGATGTCCATGATGCCATTGTCAATTAGTAGTGAATTCAGACCCAAACGGCATGACTATCCCTGGAATAATTTAGTCCCTAATAAAATCTAGTAGTGTACCTTGGTGTTTTGACTGCAGTGGTAGTATTACGGTGGGAAACCGGTAAATTACACAATGGAATAAAAAAGGGGATATGCAGATATCGTTTATGTCGCCATGATGGCAAATGTGATGTAGATGTATTGGCGTAATGTCCCTTCGAACCATGGATTGGTAGGCCTAAGGTGACGTAGTCAAAAGAGATCCCTGAATTAGGGATAGTTGTAGATTTTCTACGGCGTGAACTGCTGACGATACGGAAAGTTGATGAAGGGAAACTATGCAAACGTGTTGTTGATTTATATTCAGCAAGTTGGTAAATCTGGTTTTACATTTATTAGAGTAAAATTTATGTATAGAATGGACACGTCTGGCTTTCTAACTTACAACTGATGTTATATAAAAGTCTTTTGAAATTTGGGGTAGACAATTGACTTTTGGTGGGAATCACGCCAGGGTTTGACACCACTCAGTCAAGCATAGACCTGTGGCTTGTAACATTACGATATCTGGCGCCATTTATTTTCAATTTAGACAGTACTGCTGCGTATACGATATCAAAATAGAATGAATCTGAGACAACGTTGTTGTTATTGCTATAGGGTTTAACGCCATTTTTCTGCACAATATAGACAGTACATGGCGGCAAGTATAAATTGCGTAGGAAGAACCAGGGAAAATGCCAGAAATAACCACCAACACACGAGAAGCTACTGGCAAGCATTGTCACGTACCCACATTGGCCAAACCTGAGACTCGGTCCGATTCTGATAGAGGCGAGATATGCGTGAGACAACGTTGTTTAACATTCAAGAAATCCGTCTGCTTTCATAGAACTCTTTCATGTACAATTTGTGAATGGAAAATATGTACGTATTATGAATAGAAAATAAGGAAATTTGACGGAAGTCTAACGAGGAACATGAGAGCTTGTATCGTTGTTTCCAATTAACCGATCAGGTATTTATGTACTATATAATAAAACATAAATAAATTCTAAATCGATTTAGTACATCCTTTTCCTTTGTAAAATGAGAGGTCAGTATTCCATTTAACGAGTTGTACTTATAAGCGGTAAAAACCTGTCTTGAGACCACTTTTATGTAAGACCACCTCTCTTGAGAGACCTTATCTGAATGAACATATATATATATATATATATATATATATATATATATATATATATATATATATAGATAGATAGATAGTGTTATGACCTGTTATGAAAGACCACCTGTCTTCAAAGACCGTACTTTTCTGGCAGAAAGGGTGGGCTTTCGTGACAGGATCTACTGTATTACGTGGACGCAATAATGGCAATGTCAAACGGTAGCGTGGGAGAATGTCTGTCATTTCTTCAAGGCATGATAGTTAGGCAATTTTTGGAGAGGCATACAAAGTCGAACGCCTGAGCTAAGTAAGCATCGGTGTCAAATCTAATACGTTCATTGAAACTCGAAATCTAGCTTGAAATATATCATCGTTGATAATTAGATAAGTCGCACGAGACAGGAGAGAAGTGTCCTTCTTTGTATTATTAGCACATGCATGACAGCAAAATTGTCTGCAACGATACGAATCCATGGTGATCATTAAATACGTACACAATATGAGCCTCAAACTCTATTAACTTGTAAACTTATAAAGTATTAACTTCTGGTCATCCCGTATATATATATATATATATATATATATATATATATATATATATATATATATATATATATATATATATATATATATATATATATAAGATAAGCAAACGATATGAATAAAATTACCGTAAACCTCGAATACCGAAATACCATAGAAGCCGCTTTATCACAGGAAGCTACTATAGTTAAAAACAATATTTTAATACAAACAACACCACAAACACAACACCGACAACAATGCTTTCATTGACGGCGTCTTTTGATTCTACTAAGTCTAACTATTATTATCTGTACAATTAACTCTTTCTAATGATGTAAGCCTAATAACAATACCAGCGTAATTCAACTAATTACATACAAACTGATTAATCTATATTTTTTTCAAAAAAGAATTAATAAGCATGATATTCTTTTCGTCATCAAGCCAAGAATGAAATACATTAAACAATTTCATGTATTTTTTTTTATTTATTTATACTTCACATATATCATCCTTATGTGGTCTCAAGTATTGATATGGATGCAAAAGTAACTAAATAAGAACGTCAAATATATCAGTGGTAAATTAAATTCAAAATGTAAAATACGACAGTTAGAGTAAATTTCTATATTTGGTTTCTGAAATAAAATAAATGGATAAAGAAAGAAATTTTACATTTAATATTCTGTTGAAAAAAATTAAAAATGAGAAAAAGGCGGAAAAAAAGAAAACGTGCTCAGCAGCAAAATCCTAAATTATCGAAACTTGCTGTATGGTGTATCCAAGTTGTGTCCTCTACGATCCATTACTCCCTGTAGCCACATAAATAAACCCATCGTCCCATATTTAATACATCAAAATAGCATATGCACACAATTTCATTACATGTATTAAGTTTTAAGCGTAAGCAATTCTTTCCCGTGTGAAAAATGTATCCCTTTAGAAAAATTAAATACGTTAGAAAGTGTATTGGCCTTTAGTTCGCTACAAAGTATCATTTCTGGAGACTACAAAGTATGATCGATGTAGTGAAGAAGAGATGTAGAGCATTACGTTACTCACATATTATTATTCATAGTTCAAACAATGGAGATCACAAATCATGTCATCTGCTCGCAAAACACACCACTACTTTCCAACTATATAATAAAAATACATCCTCTGTAAAGAGAAAAACCAACGTCAACCTAAACAAAAAACAAAAGATAAAAAAACACGGGGAGGATAAGAACAGCAAAAGCGTCTAGAAAATCAGCAGGAACAACCACCAACACTAACACACCGTAATCATGAAAACGTTACAGATATAACGGAATCAACGAACATTGTACATGACGATATTAACAACGAGGATGATGATAACCATTCGATACTGCTGTTTGAAACGATTATGTTGAAAAATAATCTGATGATTATCCTGATAACAATTATTCTAACATTTGTTTTAAATTTTCCTCTACCATTAGTCTGATAGCCAATGGTAACACTACAGTTACTTTGTTTTGTTCAGGATTAAACCTATGGATATGGTTGCGCTCACCGGTTATTATGTACTTTTGAGAGAGTGATGTATGTAAGGTGAAGTTGTTTGCATTTTAAACATTCAGCGAGAATGTTGGAATGCCTATATACTACTTTCATGTAATGTGGCTAAACTTTCTTTGGATATTTTACTTTTGGAAATTTTAAATGATCTTAGGACACTGCTAACTAAAATGGCTGCTCCCTTGTGCTCAAAGAATCAACCTGAATTTGTCTAAAGTACACTATTATTGGCGGCTATTAAAATATGGAAAATGAATTTTACCAAACTAAACAATACCAGCTTCTAAAAGTGCAAAGAACCAAATACATAAAAAGTAAAAAAAAGTTATCGGCTCTACTTTTACAATTTGCCTCTGAAGTTCGAGAAGTGAAAATGAGCAAGTAGAGCTAGCACTTTTTTGAAAGGTTGCACATCTGGAGTAAGGCCAAGCTGTATACTTTCTAACCCATATTACACCCATCAATCATACATCACAATAAAGTTAATTAAAGGTTCCTTGAGCAACATCTAAGATATACAAAGTCTCTTTTAAATAGTATAACTAGTGATGAAACACGGGGAAACTCTTTTTCTTTAAAATTCTAACATATGCTAAATACGAAACTGTAGAGCGCCACCTAAACAATGCACTTTACACTTTTATCGAGTGCACTTTACACTAGATAAACCCATGACCTTGGCCCTCGATTGCACTTGGGAAAACTCATCATGGTACAGTAGTAAGGTAAATTCGGTGGTCAATGAAACTAACTAAATCACAACCTCTGATTAATTCAATACACTCAGTTTAGATCGCATTTGGTTTCTGCCATGGTCTTACCGCAGAACGGCAAAATCTTTCAGAATTTGTTTGTTGAATAAGCCAGGAATATTTTTCTTACGGCGATGGAACACAGCTCTAACGTTGTTCAAAGGGTGAACGCCGCATACGTCACTGACGACGTCACAATAAAGAGCATCTGCGGCAAGAAGTAGACTGGGACCCTGTTATATCCGCATGACCTGCATAATCTTTTAGCTACTTTAGACCTTTCCTGAAACAAAATGGCCACTATATCTATTGTAAACGAAATGGTATCACAGTACCAATTGTTTTTCCATAGACCTCAATGCTAATGTTTTGCGAAATAAATATACTTTCTATCCTACCTCAGCATGCTTGTCACACACTGTCACAGAGAGCAATGTTAGATTGTCAATTTGATAACAACGAAAATAGGTACTACATTACATTTAAGAGAGATAATTCTGCTGGAACTAGACAGGGGTAAGAGTTATTTAGTTACAACAGACACATTTTCAGTCATGTGTACCAAATTTTTAAAAAAATCATAAAAAATACAAAATGTGATCTAGATATGAATTAACATATTCTCACATGTTGACAAGAGGTTCAACTGTTTTAAAGCCTAACAGAAAGTACAACTCTTACATAATGCACCAATCACAACTAGTTTTGTTGTTTATTTCTGAATGCAATGTTCCCTACACCTTAAGCTCCGCCCATTTAGGGTTGTACAATTGGTACCGTTATAACAATGGACGATGGGCGAAAGATTTCCGAAAGGATATGTCCTGATACAAATCAAATAAATATATTGGATAATTATAAGTGAATTTGTAGATCTATCATTGCACCATTTTTGTTTTCAATGTTTTACTGAGGGAATGTATTAAGAAGGTATGCAGCTCAGGTACACTTGATACTAGCTGTCAGATTTATAAAAAAGCAGAGACGTATTTGTTGGTCTAACTTGATACACGATATAGCGTTGGGGTAGTCCTACACGTAAGACTTTATACAAGAAATAGTGTTGGGGTAGTACTACATGTAAGACTTGATACAAGATATAGCGTTGCAGTTGTCCTACATGTAAGACTTGATACAAGAAATAGTGTTGGGGTTGTCCTACATGTAAGACATCAATACTGATATTATGTTTTAATCATCTAGGTCGTGACAATAAAACATAAATAATTTGTAGGACTAGAATAGGGACGAAAATCAAATCTGTTTTGTTATATTTATATTTACGTAACAGTTCTTTTGTTTTATGCACCCACCTTCACCCTTACGTACTCTGTAAACAATTAACATAGGGGGTTGATTTTTACAAAGGGACACGTGTAATGTTCAAAACCATGTGGACACAAACAGATCAAGGAGAAAAAGAACCAATGTCTAATTCATTTTATTCTTGTTGTATGCTTAAATAGTTCATTTACAGCATGATATGCAACTGAACAAGACTTTATTGTGCGTGATAGGTTTAACTAGTATGCCTCTACCTCAGGTATTGATTTGCTGTATGTGAACAAACTTTTAACGTATAATACAGCTCGATAGACAAAAAGAAAAACTGAGAAAAAAATGGTTTTGACTCTTGAGGTCATAGGTCAAAAATAATTTTCCTTTAAGTTTCATACATTGTGTCATTATAGTTTCAATTCAGTAAATTATGACACCGCGACTTATTCTAGGCATGATGATATGTTTTCCACAAAGTGCATTCATTCATCAAGTTTTCCTAATATACAGTCTTCAATGATCTACTATGTACAGTTCCAACAGTAACAATATGTACAAGCCATCTGGAAGTACACACACACACACACACACACACACACACACACACACACACACACACACACATATATATATATATATATATATATATATATATATATATATATATATATATATATATATATATATATATATATATATATATATATATATATATATATATATGTTTCAAATGAGCCAAAGTATATATTGAGATGTTTTTTAAATACTTTTATCTGGTAGAGCATTGATAGTATGGTACTTAAATGAACCAAACCACAACTTGGGATGTTGGAATATGTTTATCTGGCAGAACATTGCTAGCATTGTACTTACGCTCTGGTCAAATTCAGTGGAATCTTTATTTAGGAGACAAATCATATCTTCACCGTCTCTGCCATGATGATGTGCCTCTGCTATTGGTAAATAAGACAGGGAAATGAAATATATATCACTGTCAAGGAAATGCTATTAGCAATGTGGCAAAAGGATCCAGAATTTACTGGTGAAAGGGAAACATATATTTCAGATGTAAAATGTGTTTAATACGGCTATAACAATATAAAAAATATAAAGAAGTACAGTTGAAATTGTAATGGAAGACCACCCCTTCCGCCAAAACATAATGCTCTCTCTTGACAGGTGGTCCCTCATAACAGGTCAAAGTGTTTAGAGTGGATGTGGGGTGGGAGCTTGGGGATTCGAACCCCAAAATGAGTTAGGCCAAGCACTTATAAAACTGATACTAGCAGCTGCCTCACTTAGTGCTCAACATTAAGAGGTTAGTTTTAGAACTGGTGGAACTGGTGTCAGTATAAAAGGTGATTGTATGGTACATGATGTTATGTGTCTGTGTCATAAAGCACTAATGCTAGACATCACAATAAATTGTCACACAGCAGACATCATTGTAATTAAACACACAAACAATTTTAATTACTCAAAGTTATGACTGTTCAATTATGATGACACCATACTTATGATTTTCAAATATCATTACTATTTCATATAAAGTGTAATTGTAATTAATTACCCTATTACATCACTGATGTTGCAATTGAACCAATGATTGAATCCCCAAAGTAGACTACGTCAAATCATTTATATGCAGCTTTCTTATCTAAAACTTGGCTTTACTGCAAATTCTATATTAATCCAGATATTATAAGCCTAATACCTGGCTGCATTGGCAGTGAAAATAAGTTTGTATAATTTGCATAATTTGTCTGGAATTAAAATACCACAAATATCTTTACTTCTGTTTTTAAACAAAGACAGAATTTTTTGTAGTATTTTTAAGTCTCATTGTAAATTTTAAATTGGCATGCAGAATTAAAATGAGAATAGTCACCTAATGTTAAACAGATATTAGGAGCTACTCATTATATCGTAATTTGTGATCTGACATGGTCTCGCTAAATTTATTTCTTTTTCTGTTTTTGTTGATATCACACTTAACATTAAATGCAAACATGATTGTGCTCCAAAGGAATTATGTTAATAACTTATTATCTGGAATTGCTTTCTTCAATGCCCACAATGGCTGAAACTGAGATTGCAACCCACGTGGACAGAGATGTGATGGTAGTGATTGGCAATTTAGTACCACATGGACAAACATGGCAGTGATTGGTCATTTAGTACACTCTTGACCACTCAGTCACCTGGGTCATCCCTCGGTATGACAGTATAGATTTGAATACTTTGTGCACAGAAATGGTTTGAAATTAGGATAAAAAATGGTTATGATGTTTTAAACCTATATGCTATGCTGTTCACTGGCAAATACTGAAGGCAATTCATGATACTATTAATAAAATAAATAATGAAAAAGATTTTTTTTTGCTTAAGAACAGTCAGACATAATGAGCTTTAGTTTATTCATATTTTCTGATTACAATACA
>JAEAOA010002161.1:0-33992 GCA_016746295.1 Potamilus streckersoni
TATCTAATTTATCAATCCAATAAGCTTCTTGCATGAGTCTATTCATGCCACCATGCACAATATCTATTGGCATGAAAGAAAAAATAAGTAAACAGTGATTACTGTTGTTAAAATGTGTAGAAATATTAGATGAAATCATTTTAATTTTTAATATGAAAACGATGATTATTCATTCTTTTACAAACCTGTTGAAATGTTTGTCCAACATGTTGCATATTACATTTTTTACAATTTATCAAATAAACCATGTCAGTTGATACGCAGTTAGTGTGTTAGTGATATAATGTAGAGACAAAGTCTCTTTTGTATTAGCGCTACTAAAAGAACTACTTCGCTTATTTTTGCTCATTGAGAGCATCGGTGTCTATTACATTTAGATGACTAGAATTGTTTTGTTTTTAAATTATTTTTTTGTATGTTTAATTCTAATTAAAGGATCTTGCAAATTCCTGGGTGTCCTTAAAGCAAAAATAGTTTTTTTTGTAAGGTGATTTTACACTGCTTTTATTTGATAACTTTAGGAGACTCCAATATATATTAATTATAAGACTTATGTGAGGTGATAAAGGATTATATTGTATTGTAAAAGGAACAATAATTTATTCCATTGTACTATTTTCTGTATTTAAAACATTAGTAATGCTGTTTTCCAAAATAGACTGTCGAAAGTTTCCTATTAGACAAATGGAAATGGCACTGAAATAAATATATGCATCAGTTAAATTATGTACCGACTGAGTAAAAAATTCAACAATCTAAAAACAATTACATTTTAGAATCAAGTTAATTTATTTATAAATATAAGATGTCCCATTTAGTTGTCCTTCTCGTTTTTAAATTATGTCTAATCAAGCAGACGACAATAAAACCAATATCACTTCCTAATGAAGAACCTCTTTACACTACAGATCAAAGGCAATGTTGATACAGATAATTTGTTGAGTAATCAACAAAGGGTTAGAGAGATAAAATACACATTTTCTTCGATTAGTAAATTTAACGAAATTGCTTCTAAATCTGAGCAACCTTGCATTGAGTCAAGTAGGTAAATCACAGACTAATTGTCAAAACGTTCATCGAGAAATGTTGTTTAAACAAATAAGATAGATGGAAGCGTATATCAAAGACAAATTTTGAGAATGATTACTCTAAGCTGATGAATAACGCTGCTTTTGGAATGCCAATAGACAAGAGTCAAGATAGAGTTAGTGAATAATGTACAAAAAAAAGATGTTTCCCATTTCAATCGTCATTCTTTCATCGAAGAGGTGATATTTGCAGCTATGCAGCGTAAACAATTACTTGTGGCCTCGACAAACCAATTTTTGCTGATGCTGCTTGTTCTAGATCTGTCGAAGATGTTAATGTACGATTGTAACTATAACACAATGAAAAAGATATACAGCGACAGTACACAGCAGCTGTTCACTGACACAGACGGATTTGTTTATCAAGTTGAAAGCGATTATGTTGTTACAAGATGAGAAAAGATAAACCTGTTTGGGGTATCAGTTTAACCAGTGATTATAAATTTTTCACAATGAAACAAATGAAAAGTTATTAAGAAATTCAGAGGCTAAACACAAACATTTTTCCGATTTCAAAATATATTTTACTGAGGTAAAAATGTATTGTTTGTTGTTTTGTAATATATTACACATATTGAAATTAAAAGAAAACAAAACTAATTTTTCAAGTGGAAACATTTATAACATTGTACTTCGGCCGTTTGATCTAATCAGTTAACAGCTCCTGTAAATAGGCTTACGTGTCTGCAAAATGTTACAGAAATTATATATATATATATATATATATATATATATATATATATATATATATATATATATATATATATATATATATATATATATATATATATATATATAAGCAGGCAGGGTGAACCCTACAAATTTTTGCTCGAATCCTTAACGAGAAATAAAGGTTCCTAGAGAGGCTGAAAAAAAGTCAATAGCACTAAACCAGTCTCTAACTAATTATATTGCCATACGCCTGATTTTGTCAGGTTAGCTTATTTTTGTTATACTATTATTGAAGTTATTTTGTCCTTATTTTGTAAGGCGATATTGTTTACTCGTAAAGCGACTCAATTGTTGTCTTTCCACCCAGCCTGCTGCTATGTATGTATGTATAATATCTAATTTTTATCAAAAAAATCAGCAGCATCGTAGCAGTTACCCTTTAATTGGAACCCATTGATAGCCTGTGTGACTTTCATGGGGTCCTACATGGTCGTCTCTCTTACGACTTATTATGCGACATGCTCATGTTCTGTTTCTTTTGGCTAGCACCCTTTATGGATGTTTATTTTGGGGGTTCTTCCATGGGGCAGAGAGCTCAAGGCATGCTACTGATTATTTTAGATAGGGGGGGTATTTTTCGCATAAACACATCGCCTGGCGAATTTCTAATCGACGAAAGACGAAATATTAGAAATTCAGAAGACTGTTTAGGCATTGCGGTTACGATAAATACCCCCTCTGGAAACCCCCGGGTAAGGTACAAAATGTACCCGACTGCGTTGGTTACGCGGTGAAGTATTTATCGAAACTAAAGGCTTGAACGAAACCCATAAAATAACTATGACTCGTATAAGTTCTGTGTATCGTAGCGCCCTCCTCTATATTCTGGAAGTTGTATAAATTTCTTAACATCTATGATGAAGTCGGATCACTGTGGTTCTGGTGGAACCTGATAAACGGGTGCAACTTCAGGCCATCATAATAATGATCTAATCGAACTTTGATAAATATCTACAGTATAATCAGGAGAATGTATTTCTATCACCAACGATAATGTTAGTTCATAAACAGTAATTGCTATCTTGGAATCTATTCCGGTTAAAGACTTAATTCTGCGCTGGAATTCCTCATTAATTTGCTCTATCTAATAACTACCAGTTGTAATACTAACTACTTGCCAATCGGGAGTTTCATGAGACATTTTTATTTGCAAATACTAGTAAATTATTTGGTTGTTGTCCACCAAATGGTTTTGATCTAATATTAGTCCAGCTATAATAAACACGTAACTGAGCTAATGGTATCTCTTTTACTGGAATTGCAGTTGGAAAGTTAACGCTAAATTCAGGAGTGGTTGAACTTATCAATATCATAGTAGTTTTTGAAGGAGTTGTATTAGTGACGATCTTCTGTAACAACTCTCTCGACTGATTATCCAAACGATGTTTAGGGGCAGACATTATTGTTATTATTATTGTTTAACTCTATATTTATTTTACTCTGGTTATTGTCACCAGGATCGTTAATGATTATAAATGCTTCATCGTAGGTTTTAATTATCATTGCAAACTTCTCACCAGATTTTTTACCATCGTTGAGATACGTGGAAATATACCCAGATAGTTTAGAGTAGGTTGTTGTTGCTGTATGCAACTTTATCATATACTCATGCAATTTATCATTCGCACATGTAGTTATCTTTTTAGCAATAATACTAAGAATGCCTGCTATAGTCGTTGAAGTTGAAACAATAGCTGTTATAATTGCTGGAGCTGTCATCGTTAATGTTGATAATATTAATCCGGATTCAGCAACAATAGCAGAAACTGAGTACACAACTATATCAATGACAACCATATGGCTACGATATTTTTTTTACATTTATTGTGTAATGGTCGATGATATTTTTTAGTTTGGACAGACATTCACATGTTTGATTATATCTGTGACGTTGAACGTCGATATATGACGTAGTCATTTGGTCCCTTATGCGATAACGTTAAGTAATTAATTGAGCATTTCCTTAAACTGAGCTGCAATGGTTGCATAATCATGTTGGGAGACTACATCAACAAAACAACATAAAGATTGAAATCGAGTTAAAATGAAAGGGGAAAGTATCTAGCTCAAGAGCATTGCACGAAAATAAATTATTCAACCAGATATAGAATCATCATTTACTGGACTAAATGAATAATTTGTGATCCACAACGAAAATATGCCCAGTGATGGATTTGATCAACATGATTTGGTGACATTGATGAAAACTATGTTGACCAACAAAGTTAAAAAATAACAGTTGAAGACAATTAATTTTTGGTGCAAATGCTCTGATGCAAGGATGTGTTGGCGAAGATAACAAGTAATAACTCATTGCCTTAAAACAATATCAATTTCAATTTACCTAAGTAATAATATTGCTACCATGCATGACCATAAAGAACAAGGATGACTTCAGCTGCTTGTATGTTCTAGCGTACATTTATTATCGAACAATAAAAACTAGAAAAAGTTTCATAAAAAGATAGCACATTAACACAATGAACGTTACAGTAATAAGAATTTCACTTGATTAACGCTATATATATATATATATATATATATATATATATATATATATATATATATATATATATATATATATATATATATATATATATACAGAGAGAGAGAAAAAAAGAGAGAGAGAACATTCAAACGATATGCCAAAGATTGAAAATTAAATTCTGATATCACAAAAAAATATCTTCGATAATGAACAGCGAGCTGATACACAATGAAAATTTGTTGTTTATCCTAGGCTGATGTGCAAAAGCCCTGATGATATAACAACAAACCTGCAGTTGTATATAAATCATTACATGCTAATCATTCTTTTTTTAGACTGCTCAATAAACAATTTAATCACTAAAATACAGTTAATTTATAATGTTTCAAAAGTTATCAAGGTCTTTAGGCGAGAGATAAGCTGAAAAAGCTTAGAAAAGTTTAGTTCGTTGTGAACTTCACAATGCCAAAATAAAAATAAACCTTGCTTGTTTAGTTTGCCGAAAAGGCAGAAATATAAAGATGGCATATGTGATTTAGTTGGAAAACAATTGAAACATCTGAGTAAATGATTTACGGTAACTATGCAAAATCATCTGCTACGTTCTGATCCTTACAAATTGGTCTGTTCTATCTATCTATCTATATCTATCTATCTATCTATCTATCTATCTATCTATCTATCTATCTATGTAGGGAGAGAGAGAGAATGCTTAATGTATACAAGAGAGAACAGACAGTGCTATCCCTGGATTATGTAGTCGAATCTTGATAATAGTGGGCAGAAATAATAGTTTAATACAAACAATATCATACATGTTAAGGAAATTAAATTCGTACTCCACTGAGTTTCGAACCCAGGTCCAAGAATAAATGGTACCCATCGCCTTGCCTGCAAGCACCAGCCCATATACCGTCACGACTAAGCACGCATCACCGAAAACATAATGGCAATGAGTCGGTGTTATATAAGCTCGTGCGTTGCAGACACACTCGCATGACGACTTACTAAATAATTATCATGTATATATACAGTCGTTCCAGATTCCTATGAAAGAAATCAACTTATATGATTTTGTATTGCAAAGAATTATACATACACCATACAGCATCCCTGGATGCTGTAGTATAATATTGATAATAGTGGGCAGAAAAAAAAATAGTTTCATACAAACAGTACTATCTTACAGGTTATATAAATTAAATTCGTTCTCAACGGAGTTTCGAACCCAGGTCTGCGAATAAATGGCACCTATCGCCTTGCTTGCAAGAGGCAGTGCCCATATACCGTCACGACTAAGCTGAGTATGTGTCACTGAAAATATTACATTAGAAAATAGTATATATTTAATATCAATGTAACATATCACATAGAAAAATCAGGTATTTATTATGAAAGTAACATATTGAATAAAATGCTTATTGCTGGATATGAATGAGAAGCATCACACTTAAAGATTTTATCAATAATGTCTTGGATAATCCTGATGTATGTTTACATGCGCGTGTGTGTGTCACATAAACAAATAGAGACAGGGACAGAGAGGGAAAAGAGATAGAGATAATAAATGTACATATATAATATAAAAAAAAATTATATAAGAGTTTTTATTCCGTCATGAGTCATTTATATAAATTGTTTACTTCGATCAATATATCTTAGTAATGTACTCTTTAACGCAAATGTATATTTGGCAATATTTCTAAATGATGCAATCACATGTTCAATGTTATGCCACCTGTTCTTATGGAATATATATATATATATATATATATATATATATATATATATATATATGTATATATATATATATATATATATATATATATATATATATATATATATATATATATATATATATATGCAACAAACTGACGACGAACAGTAAAAAACTAGTAACTAAGCGCTTTCGACTCTTAATGAGTCTTTTTCACAGGCAAATTACAAAACATATATACTACAAAAAATAAACACAAAACGTTGTGTTTGTAAACCTCTACATGGCTGTCTTCACATGTGCTAAAACTATAAATACAACCAGCTTGTACAGACTAGTTGCGGAAACTGAAAACCTTGTATAATTCCATAAGAGTCTACAAGCCAAAGCGACATCTATTTTTACTTTTTGTAAATATGGAACGCAGTTTATATCCCGAATATTTGATTCTATACCGGTTATTCTTATAGAAAAAATTGAAGGATAATAAGAAGGTTTAGTAGAGAATGTTAAATTCTACTAGTGCATAGTTTCCATTTTCTAGTCTTCTTGGTTTAGACCGCTTGGTTTCAATGTTCTAAGGCGGCGTATCCAGTATGATTCCTTTTCCTTCCTGGTTTCGGAACTCCAGCTGTGGTTGTTAGCAATAGCGATAAGTATTATATCACTGAAAGTGTGGCCAGGGGAGGGGAAGTGTTCTGCGACCGGGCTTCTGTACAGCTTTTTTGTCATCCAATCAGATCTATGAAGGTTTATTGCAGCTATTTAAATTAATCCCTGACACACGTGATCCCTTGGTGGATGAAGTACGCTTGAAAGGGTTGTTATTTGCCATATGATTTGTATTCTCTCTCTCTCTCTCTCTCTCTCTCTCTCTCTCTCTCTCTCTCTCTCTCTCTCTCTCACATATATATTTATATAAACTTATAAAAATATATATATAAATATATATATATATATATATATATATATATATATATATATATATATATATATATATATATATATATATATATGTATGTATACAAGCAGCAGGGGGGTGAACCCTGCAAATTTTTGCGACGAAATCGATTAAAGCCTCAGAATGCCAAATGGATTCTTCCTACGAAATCTCATATTTTAACCCCAAAAAAAATAAAGACTCCATTTTACAAATGGAGCCTTAGCGATTTTGTCGTAAATACATTGTCATAACCACCCTCAAAATTGCTGCCATCTACGTCGCAAATATGTTGTCATCTCACCCTTCCTGCTGCTGATTAATACAAATTATTTAACCAAATATTTGATCAAGTCCAATACGATATCGTGATCGAGGGTCGTGTAAATTTATTGTTATAAATCCATATGGGATTGACTGAGCATGACTAAAGTAATTTCTAAATTCATTGAAGTCCATATCGGAACACCATGTCTGCCAAATATTTCGTAGCGTATGTGTATCAACGCCATTGAATACAGCAAGAATATTACAGTTATAGCGAATCACTTTTGGAATTTGAGTGTAGCGTTGAGTGACATATATCACGTCAGTGTTTTTATGCCTACCTCGTGAAAATATTCTAGCAGGGTTCTTTTGATTATCTAACATTACATCATCGTACACTACAAGATTATTTATGTCTCCATCGAGGTCATCTACTGATGGTGCATCATTAATATCAGTAATAAAGTCAATTACACTTTCACCTTTAAGTTTTGATGCATTTTCATTATAATCTTTTAGCACTTTATAGCACCGTTGATCATCTACGGATGGGGAAACTAAATATAATTTATCCCACTTCATAAATCGCATTATCAAATTAAGCAGCAATTGTGTTTTACCCGATCCAGATGGTCCGATTATAATGGCACGGATTGAATGCGGAAGCGCTGCGTGGTGTTTTACTGGTTCTCTTTTTTTAGTCGCCGAAAAGTCAATTATATTCATAACGCTATATATAAATTATGGATCTATATTGTGTTAAATGTAAAAAGCGTACTGATACAACCGATCAGACAACCATTACAACTAAAAACAATAGACTAGCGCTTACTGATAAGTGTGTAACATGTGTTACAAAAAAATTTCGATTTAAAAAAAAAGCAACTCGGAGGTGATATTGCCGCAAAACTTGGAAAACTCCCCGGAACCCCATGGGCAAAATACCCCGGAGAAAAACACCTTCCAGGATATAGCTAATGTGGTCCCGGAACGAGATTAGATATCAGACTTGATGATCAAAATCAGCCCCGGCCTGGTGAGTATCCGATAAATGCTATTGATAAGGCATGTCATGCTCATGATGTTGCATATAAAAGCAATAATTTGCAACAAAGACATCTTGCGGATGTAAAATTAATTCATGCGTTAAATGCTATTCCCGACAAATCCTTCAAAGAAAAATTGGCTTCATGGTTGGTCAAATCAGCTTTGAAAGGCAAATTAGTGTTAGGTGCTGGTAATTAAAAACACCAGTGTTTTTATCGTATGGAATCTTTTTATTATTCTCCGAAAGGATACTGGAGGGGTAAAGCAGCAATTAGTAAACACGCTAACGCTGCAAAAGTGAAAAAATCCACTGCAAAAAATTGGTTATCCAAACAAGCTATATGGCAAATTTATCTACCACCGCCTAAACAAATTAATTATTCTCATTTTGATGTTACCGTACCCAATGAAGTTCATCAGGCTGATTTATTGTTTTTACCACATGACCATGGTTACAAATACGCGCTAACTGTAGTTGATATTGCGAGTCGATTTAAACAAGCAGAACCATTGAAAACAAAGTCAGCTTCTGAAGTTCTTTCTGCATTTGAAAGGATTTATCGACGAGGTCCTCTAAGATGGCCAAATCTATTACAAGTTGATCCTGGCAAAGAGTTTCAAGGTGCTGTTCTATCAACAATGAAAACTCATAATGTTACAATACGACGGGGACATACTGCGTTACATCGTGATCAGGCAATTGTAGAACGATTTAATCGAACTCTTGCAGAACGGTTATTTGGATATCAATATGCAAAAGAATTCATCCAAGAAAAACGATCTCGTGAATGGGTCCAAAGGTTACCGAGTGTAGTTGCAGCGTTAAATAACGAGATTACTCGAACTATTAATATGAAACCAAATATTGCAATACAAAAAGTATATTCCCGAACAACCACAGCGGGTTAGTACTCAGCCACTTCTCGGTGATGTTACTGTGAGATATTTATACGAACCGGGAGAGCTTGAAGGTGGTAAAAGAAGAGCTACTGATCCTATATGGAGTGTTACTACGCATAAAATTTCAACCATAACGCGATCAACTGGTAGACCTCCAATCTACAGATTGGATTCAACTGCACCTCAGCGTGGTTTTACACGCGAACAACTACAAGTCATTCCGGACGATACTCAATTACCGCCACATGGTCTTAACTAGCTCCGTTACGTCTATTACACTCAAGACAGGTCAACATCACATTGTTTCTGACATGACCAAGATTGTTATTTTTTCTGTCTACGGTGAATTGTCGAGGGTCTTTATCCGAATACTGCCAGTGCATTGTACAATTGCAACTGGCGCAGTGATTATTCTGTTGTTCTTTTAATGCGATTATTACTTCAGCATCAATATCAAATTCTCGTTGTTTTTTTTTGTCCTGCTGTTTGTAACCAGAGAGTTTTTTTTATTAATGATGCTAATATCAGTGTTATCATCGTTTGTATTAAAATCATCATCGAAAACAATCCTTCGTAGTTGATTTATTCGTCGTACTCTGGACACTGCGAGATAGACTAAATTTGACCATTCAATGCGATTATCAACTATCCAAACAATTGTATCTGTGATGGTCAATCCTTGTGACGAGTGTATTGTTGGCACATAACCAAGTGTCCATGGTAATTTATCAGCGCATAATGCATCTTCTACAGTATTGATATCAACTAGCACAATATCATTTAACACTAGAATCTGCTTCTCCGTCTGGCCTGGAATTTCAACTTCAATATTCTGCTTTCGTGTATCCAATGGTCTATAACACAACGGCACTGGAAACGTTGGGAATTATTTCTTGTGTAGCTCAAACAACTTTTTCTGAAGTGCGTCTCTGACTATCGTTCTACTTGCTACTACAAAATCATTTGGTCTCCATGTTTCCAAAAAATCATTCATAGGTGTTTCAGAAATTATTTCACGCGCTACTTCACATTGAATTCTATCGTGTTGTAATCTAATTAGTTTTTTAAACTCACGTAACTGCTCATCAAGTGCTCTATAGTCAGTATCAATTTCTTCGTAATAATCAACAAATCCTTTTAACCAATTATGTGGACTTCTACCAACAAATGGTTGTGGTTGACCATGATCGCCGCACAATATAACTTTTGTATTATTTTGCAATAACCAATCAAGAAACATTTTTAATACATCTTCTGAAACAGTACATGCTTCATCCCAATTAATAACCGAAGGAATAAATTTCTCACCCATTCGCTCAGGAGTCCAAGCATCGCCCTTGTATCGAAAAAAAAACTATGATACGTGCAAGCTTCAACATTTCGTTGTTTTATCTCTCTCGCTAGTCTATGGGTTGGTGTGAGTACAATCATGGATGTTCTCTCTCGATATAATTCTATTACACGTGTTGTCTTTCCAGATCCACCACAACCGTTTAAATAAACTGTTTTATATCTACAAATTGGATCTGATATCGGTGGTGCTTTAGACATAGAAAATCCATCGGATTTTTCACTGATAGAATTATCGTTCTTCAGGTAACTGCTTTTAATCTCAAGGTCTGCTGATTCAGAATAATCGCATTGTATTTCACGTTTAATTCGCCATGTTCCCCAAGTCTCTTCGCTATTAGTAAATTTAGTTACCTCTTTGATATATTTTTTATCGACATACATTGAATCAATTGCAACTCTAACTGCTATACTAGGAAATCTATTTATCATTGCAAATAAATTGATAGATGCATAACCCAGCATAGAAGCTCTCAAATGTAGATATGCAGAGCTTTCTCCATCACTGTAAGTAACAATTCTACCTAACTTTGTTTTATTGGACAAGAAGGCTGTTTTACAATTTGCGTATCTATTTTTCTCTACTGCATCTTTAATAACGAAGTCGTATTCGGCATCATCTATAATCAATCGTGAGGATTGTCTTTTAAAGTTGAATTTTTTTCCACCTTGTGTAAATTTACCGATTATTCTTCGGCCGAGATTCTTTGCTTCATTATTTCGTTGATTAAATATCTTTTTTGACCATTCAATGATGTTCTCCTCGTCAGCATCAATATGTTTTCTAGACTTATCGATTATACTATCAAGACATTCTGGTTCTGGTAACCAGACATTGGTTTGTTTTTGATATGAGATAATCGCTTCGCTGACAATCAACAAAACTAACATTTTACAATCAATCATATATCGCAATAACACTATTGGTAACCACATCCTTTCAGCCATGTGTCTACCAATCCAAACATAACAACACGGATGAAGTCCTTCAGCGAATTCAAATGATACTACGCAAGCTAAACCGGTCAAATCAAAATCAGGCAGTGGTCCATTAATAGCAACGCGAGTCATTTCATGTGTGGGATGTCCAAACCGTTTAAAATACTCACCAGCGAATCCATATCCTAAAAAACTTCCTGGATAACAGGCAACGATATCAACTGATATCATATTTTCACGATTTTACTTAACGTTCCATAGACCGCCATGATAATATTCCAGACAGCTGGATTGAACATCCTGTAAAAACTCTTTTCGTGTTGGTTTCCAATTATTTTTCTTTCTTGCAAAATGAGCTGCAACCGATGGAATTGTAAAACAATTTGTAAGTAACTGTTCGTAATCGTCGGATTTTCCATCAAAAACGCTAGCGTTTTCACAGAGACTTATTGCTAGATTTTTCATCCTATTATGTAGACTTTCACTACGATATAATTCACCGTTAGGTTTCACAAATTGATTGAATTGACATTCTTCATCTTCAAAACTATGAAGTAGCCATACTGATACAGGGTCGTGTTTACACAAACTAGCAATAGCATCGAATAATCTTTCTTCAGTGAGAATGCCATCCTTGGTGAATTCTTCTGGGATATACTTCACTGTTCTGTCTCGCGGGAATATTGTAACCGCGGATGACCATGCGTGTTTGTTATGATCAATAATTTTGATTGGAGCTCCGTTTTTATTGTATTTCGATTCGTATAATACTTCGCCAGTTATCGTTGAAACGGTTATCGGAAATCTCAACGACTTTTCCAATCTAGCTATATCGGAAATAGTTGCTCCGTTCTCTTTCACTGTTAGCTCCCATTGATCTATTTTTTTACGTCTTAGATCGGTTAATTTATTCCCACGGAGTGTATTTGTAAAGTGTTCTATGATACGTTGTGCCACACAATTGAGTGGTTTTTTCCTCTGACGTTGACTGTTTCATTGGTGCTAGTTTTCAAATGTCAGGTTTCTTATTTAACGGATACATCCCATAAACAATTGCTGTTTCAGAATACGCTTTTTCATAGTATGATTTATCAATTCCAGTTAACAGCCCTGGTCTGGAATCACGGCTAACAATGAATGTTGTCCTATCTTTGAGAATTGGTTCAAACTTGTCTCTTATAACCCAATCGCCCGATTCTAAATTGACAATGAATTTCACTCTGAGAAAATACCGTTTATTGTCAAGTTGCGATAGTATCATAGCTGCTGTTTCATCATTCATTCTAGCATCAACAACACCATCGATTTTAAATGTTGACCAGGTGTGTGATGCACCGTCCTGTTTAAACTCATTAACACAATCTCGTATTTTTCTAATCAGACTTCTATTATTTATTCTCTCTTTTGGTACATCTTCGAGAGTTCTATCAAGATTGAATTTAATATTTTTATAAGGCTTGATTGTCTATAATCTCTTGAATTCTTCATTCATATAAATAAGACAAGTATTTAAATAAAAAATTTTGTTTATATATAATGAATCACTGCAAATGGCTTATGATTGGATCAGTAACTCCATGTAATAAATCGTGTAGAGGTGAATTCTGTGGACATCACTTACAGAGTGTCAGAAATAATTCGACAGGCCCGGCACCATTCATAAATTGTGGGGTGGGTGTTAGAGGAAAATCACAATTATGTATCAATTGTGGGGGTAAGCGGTTTAGAGAATTGAAACGTTATTATGATAAACGAATAAAAACGCTATCATTGACCCTAACCATGACTCTGTCAAAAACAAAATCATAAATACCCCTCAAGACTATATTAATAGATTTATAATTAAAGCAAATGATGAATTAGACAAATAGTATTATTATATATAAATGGAGCAAGAATTCATACCACATCCAATACTCGTTAATTATGAAATATCTGCTGATGGTGATGTTAGAAACCGCAGACTGAAAAAGCCAATTGGTTTTGTTAATAATCAAGGATACTTGCAATTTCCTGCTGGAAGAAAGAACTATTACGTTCACAGAATTGTATATGAAGCATTTTATGGATTGATTAAAGATGGTAATGTTATTGATCATATTGACTCCAATCCCTTAAATAACGCGATTTCCAATTTACAATGCATTTCTCAAAGAGAGAATACAAAAAGAGGAAAGACAGGGAAATACTCAAAACGACGCAGGGAAGTTAAAACATTTGATACAACGACGAATGAAGAAAGAATTTTTCAATCAATGAATGCTGCGGGAAAATATTTTGGAATATGTATTCCTTCAGTAAAAAGAGTTGCTGAAGGGATTTATCAAACAGCTATCTCAAAGAAAAATGGACATAGAATAAAGTTTTCCTATTTACAAGATAACTCTCAATAGTGAGTTATGCTATTTTAGTCATTTTTGCATGATTTTACAATTCAGATCAATTACCATAGGGCAAAGTAGTCGATTTTCCATAGGGCAAAACACTAAAAACGTTTCGCGCGTTAATATCATTATGTACATATATTTTTTTTTCAATATTTATTCGCAATATTCACGTATATATGCATTAAAAAGTAAATGACAATAACTGGAACAGCCGGAACAGCCACATAAACAAATAGTAAATATGGTTATTGTACCGAAACGCGCGCGTGTAACACAAGACACTGGGTCAAGGTTCTATTAATAGATTTTTTTAAAAATCCCAATTACAAAGACAGCGTTAACAGCGCTGTTTAGATTTTGTATGAAAATGAAATTACTTTGTAATTACAAATAAAATAGATTGTATGTGAGGGTGAAAATAGTAAAGCGCATTACATGTAATTTAGTTTTTTAGTGTGGTAGCGCTACATGTAATAAAATTATCAATGACACAGAAAAATATCATTCTCGAACCATTCAAGAAATAGCAGGTCCTGAATTGACAGGGATCCCCATGACAGAGTTATCTCGTCATGTAAATCCATTATTATTACGATTATTTAATCATAATATTATAGAAATTAATAAAAAAATTGCTATTATTTAACAGTTGTATTTCTTGTTTTAATGTTTTATTTAAATATTTAGTTTCCATTGAAATTACTACACAATTTTCACTATGAAATGCTAGGGAAATAAATACACACTCGCTTATCGATACTGGTCTTATTATCACCTTATATATAATAAGAGCTGTAAAAAGTTTGATGCTTTAAACGAAGCCCAATTTGCCAATCAAAACTCCCACGCCATTGACATGGTGTGGTTGAATTTTTTCAACTGCAACCATGGGTTGCTTTTGATTGGTAGATTGGGTGTAGTAAGTCCGCCCCGTCGTTTCATGTTTGTATCGTCTTGTACTGTCCCTATCATTCATTGTAAATATTACAATACCTTCATTCATTCATTGTAAATATTCATTCATTATAAATACCTTCATTCATTCATTGTAAATACCTTCATTCATTCATTGTAAATATTCATTCATTGTAAATACCTTTATTTATTAAGTTAATTAAGTACATGTAACGTACTGGCTTCATGTTATATGTTCAATGTTTGTAAAGAAATCACTTGGATTTCACGTCTAATGCCCACATATAACCCCGCCCTTGAACTCGATTGGGGGTTAGGGTATTGTATAAGTCTTTAATGTATGCCCTCCCTTGCATCGGAACTCGAATGAGGAAGGGACAGGCATTGTATATGTTTTTTTTTGTATGTTGGGGAATCGATACAAATATTTTAAAGATAAGAAAATACATTAGTAATAATATTCAATAAATGGAATTTCAAGATATTACATCTATCATCACAGAAATATCAAATTTAAGAAATCAAGGAATCGTACTTTCTGAATTTTTGAATGAAGACAGACTTTTGAATGAATTTGAACAAATTAATATACAATTGAAACATGGAAGATATGTCCTACCTAAAATGTATTCACTGATAAAAAGAATCCAAAAAGCGGTTAATGTTTCTTTGTATAACAATGATATTAATTTATTCATTCGGCTATTTAGTATAGTTGAAGCAATTAGAAAGAAACTCGGGGAACAATACCAAGTTCGGTCAGAGATTACTTTGAAAGTGAAATCTATAAGACGTTTGATTGATGCAAGCATTGAAACCCACAATTGAAAAAACGTTAGCATTTCCAATAATGACATCAGAAGCATTAACTACCAGACTAGCCCGTGAGAGGTTAGCATTACTGAAAAAGTTTATACCAATTCGAGATAACGTGCGAGATAAACTACAACTTAGACAGCAAGCGCAGACTGACTTTTCTATTGGGAGTGAACAGCTTTTTGCTCCTGTAACTAAAGCCACTAAAGATATGAAACTTGCAACAGAACGTGCTATATACGGCGACATCCCTAAAGAGGGAGCAGTACCTATTATTGATGTATTGGGAAAGATTGCTACAGAAACTGAAAAAACTCAGGAGGGGATAAAACAGCTTTCAGGTGAGTTACAAACTCAGCGAGAAATACAACAAATGGGTAATATTGATACTGATGATAACCCCGTTGAAGATGCTAGTGATTCTATTGAAAAAGGTTCCACTAAAAAAGTGTTCCTTTTAACGAGAAATTCACCGATGAAGCTATAGAAGAAATCAAACGAATTCAATTGCTGAAAAATGAAGACTATGTGTCATTTGGTGACTTCGCTGTAAAAAGTTATTATAACAGAAGGGAATTTTTAAAAGACGAGTATAAAAAAACATAATAAAACGAGATGACTGGGTGGATTGGTTATATAAAATTAATAAAGAAATCTCCGGCAATTTAAAAAGGGATACATTGGATTACAGATCTTTTCAAATGGGAGTTAATAGGTATGGTATAGAACAACAACAACTAAAAGAACAACAACAACAACAACGAAAAGAACAACAACAAGGTCGAGGACGAGGTCGAGGTCGAGGTCAACAATCTCCAGAAACTCAAAACGTTTCCGAATCAGAAAGTTCTTCAGGAGATGGTTATGGAAGTTCTCATCATGATTCTCATATATGTCCTAGTAATATCATTAATGATATATCACGACTTGAGGTTCTTATGGGAGGTAAGCGAGCTGGGAATAACTCAGTCGAAATAACTAATGAAGCATTTGATATTTGCAGACGATTATTCCAAGGTGGGATAATTGATATTCATACGTATCGAGAACTCTTGGATGAGTTAATGGACGGAATTCCAGGGGAATTTAGTGGTTATTATAGCGATTGAAATTTCTAAATGCTTGCATTTAGAAATTACAAACTCATTTCAAATAAGATGATAGTACACTATAATCACGATAAACCAACAAACGTGTATGTGGTAAACTCAAGATTGCCCGTTTATAAGGCATACTATGGAGACGGCCTTGGAAATACCATAACGGGTTTATTCACAAGAATAGCCCCAAAAGTAGCACCAATTGCTAAACAATTAGCGATGAAAGCCATTGATGTTATTAGTAATAAAGGAATTAACGCTGTTGGAGATCTTGCAGGAACGGCCTTTTCTACCGCAAATAATAGAATAACGTCATTGGTGAAATCTAGATTCGGACGAAAACCACCACAAATGGTTTCAACATCGCTACCTTCAACAACAATGATGCCTGCAAATGTCAGTAAAGTGATAAATAACGCAGTGGAACAAAAACTAGCATCATTAGCAATGACTTCACCAGATAGTAGTAATATTGCAAGTATGATAGCGGGAAGCGGTCTTGGAGGAAATCGTAAAAATGTCAGACGAAAAAGAAAATGATAGCATTACTACATTTAGAAAAACGATAGTGTTTTGGTATAAATGGCATTTAAAAAAATTGCTGATCCAGCGTTTGATATGGCAGCACCGGTGAATAAAGATGATTCTAAAATTAACTATCAGTATTATGCCTATCCTGCAAGAGAGCCTAATCAACGGGGGAGAGTTGAACTTCAAGTTCAAGATACAAGTAGATACCTTTTGCCGTGTGAGGCGTTTATTGAAGTAGAAGGAGAGCTTGTAACAGATGTTGCAGCTGATACACCATATGAGAATGACCCAAATATCCGAGTTGGTTTTGTAAATAATGGCATTATGGCGCTATTTAACAGTGCAAGATATATCATTGATGGAAAAGAAATTGAATCAATAGAACAAGATGTTGATATTGCAACAACAATAATCGGACTTGCGAGATATTCTGATGATTATACAAGGTCGGCTGGTCCGTCTATGATGTTTGCTAAGGATACTTCTGATCATGCTGACCATATCCAGTTTATTAAAGTATGAACTGGGCAAGCAACTGCAGAAGCTGATCAACAACTCGCAGCTAATCTAGACCGTGAAGATAGACCAGCCGCTGAATTCGACATTTTAAAAAAGGTCAATGGTAATTTCAATCTAGGATTTGCTACACGAAATGGAACATTGAAAGGACAACATCGACGGTTTTCATGTGCAAGTCCGTTACATCACATATTCAGATTTTGTAGAAATGTCAGAAAAGTCATCTATGGAGCAAAGCATACGGTTGTGTTAGTGCGAAAGGAGAATGACAATGATGCAATCTGGCGTGCTAATGGTGTTGATGATGGTAAAGTCATGTTAAATAAATTGACTTTATGGATACCCGATTTGACACCAGCAGTTACAATAGAGCAAGAATTACTATCGTTTATGGACACAGGTGGAAAATCACTGCTAAGTTGGCTAACAACAACGACTGATACGAAGCAGGATAATGTAAATGTCACATTTACATGGCACTTAGCATCAAAACAAGGTGTTTCAGCTCCACGTCATATCTTTATAGCGTTATAGGATGCAAATCGAGTGGGTCGTCAATTATCTAGTCATATGATATTTGATAAATTAGGGGTAAGTGAAGTTTCGTTGAGAATAAACGGACAACAAGAGCCAGCAGAGATTGTACAGCTTGATTATGAAAACAACGACGTAGCACGTGTATATCATATATCACGTGTATTAGTGGAAAAATCCCTAGGATTTTCACCAATGTCCAATTTTGATTTAATTGATGCTGTAAAATCATTATCAATGAAAAAAACTTTAGAGGAGTTTTCATGAGAGATCAATTACCGTCAAAACCAATGAAAAATGAAACGGGTATTATCAATCTTGATAACAGCAGCGGAGAAGGAACTCATTGGGTCGCATATGCAATTGATCCACGTGGAATTGTCTATTTTGATTCATATGGATTAGCTCCACCAAAAGAATTCATGCGATATGTATCCACAATAACAAAGTCATCTCCAATTTTTTTATTCCACGCTACCAACACAACGATTAAATGATCCACCGATATGCGGTCGTGAAGTATTAAACGTCCTTGCAGAGATATCTAGATTTCCAAAGAAACCACCACAAGTTTTTGTTAATGAATATATTAGCAGCCAATGGCAAAAACGATAGCGTTATGATTTAGAAAAACATAGCTTTTTCGTATAATGATTGATATTTGGGGACGACCTTTATCAGAATAAAAAAAAACAGAAACCGATAGTAAATTCGCTCTCGAAAATGTAAAAAAAAATAATCGAAGATGAAATCGCCGAGACATTAAACCTATCAAGTGTAGATCCTGGGGAAATAGTTGTATTTCAAGATCGCCAGGGCAAATTGAAATCTAGTAATGTTTCATTGGATGATGTCTTAATACGAGGACGTGACGTCGTTGAAGATACAATAGCGTTATATTCAAATGATGGAAAACTCAAACCGGGGGTATTTGTTTCGACGATCACGGATAAACTAACAACAGTAGATAGCACAGCAAACGCGTTAAAATCACTCAATGATGAATATAACAATCATAAAACTGAATTCAATAAATTGTATGAATTACAAAAGTCAATCGTAGACAAAATCGACAAACAGCTGCTAGAATTCCTAGGAATTCCTCCAGTAACCACACCGAATATTGCAGAGATAAAAATATCTATGTTGGAAATTGCAACATTTCAATTAAGATATGAAAAATACGTAAAACAGTTTTCAACAGTTCGTAAAAACATCGTTGATAAATTTTTGGGAGGTCCACTTGATAAACTAGATATCAAACTTCCGGATATTAAAAAATCCATCGAAGAAATACCAGCGATTAATCGGCAATTGGAAGCAATCAACACGGATATTACAACGTTTAAAAACAATCTTCCGCTACTTGAAAAATTAAAGATTCCTCATGAGAGGAATATCATAAATATGGTATACACAGTTCTATCTGGATCATTAGATTAGGAACCTAAAAAGAATACAATAACTCTCACTGTGTCAAACAAGGGTATTTATCGATTAACAATAGTGTCACTGAATCAGTTTAATATATCATCATCGACTTCATATGGATACAACAACGTGATTTCAACGACTATTGACGTGGGTGAATACAAACGGTTTACAATAACAAGCACTGATCCTAATTTAAATAAGACATCATTTGTATGGTACATGGAGTTTGTAGCTGATCTGAATTAGAATTTTTAACAATTAGAAACCACTTGAGATTTTAAAATAATATGATTCCCTCATCGCAATATCGCTATGATACCGTCAAAGAGTTCTTAACAAAACTCAAAAGACTCATTGATGAGTATGAAATAAAAATTAAAAAGTATCGCAGGAGAATTACCGCAATTGATGTTACAGTATACTCGGGATCTGGTATAATGGCCGGTGCTGGTATTATACTATCTTCAGTAACAATGGTAGATCCGATTGCTGTCCCAATTGCTATTTCCGCGGTGACAACATTTGCTGGAATTGCAAATGCTATTACTAAAAAAATATCATCCTGTTCTCAAGAAAAACTTAACGACTATATAGTAAAACATCAAGCAGTATCTAACGGTTACTCACAATTATCCTCATTGATGTCATCATCGATTGATGATACGATAATTACCGAAGACGAATTCTCCGCGATGATACATATTTATGATATTACGATTTAAAACGATAGCTTTTTTCATCAATTACAAAATTAGACATTGTAAATAATAATAATAATAATGTCGCAAGAGATTCAACTACTTCAGCGGATAGCAGAAAATACCACTCCGCGGAAAACAAGCATGATATCAATATCGTCAACAAACCCTAAATTCAGTGTGAATTTTCCTTCCCCTGTTTCAGTAAAAGAAATCGCGTTGGCAAAATTACGAGTGTATCATAGTTGGCCTAATGTCAGATCGGTTTCATTTGGTGGTCAGAGACCTAATAATTCTTTGGTGTTTGCATATAGGAATAAAAGAGATGACACTCCAGATTGGAACGTTGTTTCAATACCAACTGGATCCTATCAAATTGAGCAAATTAATAATGAATTACAACGTAGAATAAAATCCATTACTAAAAAAGAATCAAAAATTGCGATAACAGTTCATGAACCAACACTATCATCTACAATTGAAATAAGCTCCCCTGGGTATGTTGTAGATATTTATAACAGTTCAATAAGAACAGTATTAGGATGGTCCGAAGATCCACCTAGAAGTGCTGGTAATTCCACACCCGAGCCTGTAAAATCTAATTATGCTACTGACGAGATAGGACCTGACAATCCATCCAATGGATATAAATCCCTCCTCGATATAAACTTTACAAAAACTTATCGACGTAAGAATGAATATGGTAAAGATGAGTGGTTTTATCCATTTTATAATGATTATATCCCACAGGAAGTTGAAATTCTGGAAATACATGAAACAAGTCCAGCAATCGTAGAAATTGAATCCCATATCTTCAAAAAAATGAATCAGGATTTTAAATTGTTATTACCGTCGTTAAGATCCGGTCTTCTCACACAAGCTGAGTTCATTAGTGTAGTCGCCGCGGGTAATAAAATCATCGATGACATGGAAATATTTAATTCGAGGATTACTAATCTCTTCACTGATGAAAATAACCCAATTTCAAGAACTAGTTCCGCCCGAGATTATAAAAAAAATATAAATGAAAATCCAAATTATAAACTTCCAGGATATAACGCACCTGAACTAAAAAATCAACTCAGAACTGCCATCAACGAAGGATTTAATATAATTCATCAATCATGGAAAGATAGCCAGCCGAAGCCTATTATCCTCACTCATAATAATTCTCCCGACGGCGACGGTAGACATATCGCACCGAACAATGTGGATATTTCATCAGTGATCGCACTTAATTTAACGTGTGATGTAATCGAAGGAAGTTATCAAATTAATATGGAACAATCAAATCAAGCCCGACAAGGTTACATTCTTTATTCATTTACACCAACAGCCCCCCCCCCCCGGATTTTTAATTGTTGAGAATCCGACTAATCCAGTCTATATGCAATGTCAAAATGATTCGCTAACTAGAATTAATTTTACACTCACCGATCAGTCAAATAATTTAATTGATCTACGTGGTGAAGTATTATCGATTAGTCTGTTTGTGAAAAGCTAACAAATATTTGGTTAAATAATTTGTATTAATCAGCAGCAGGGGTGGGTGAGATGACAACATATTTGCGACGTAGATGGCAGCAATTTTGAGGGTGGTTATGACAATGTATTTAGGACAAAATCGCTAAGGCTCCATTTGTAAAATGGAGTCTTTATTTGTTTTTGGTTAAAATATGAGATTTCGTAGGAAGGCTCCATTTGGCATTCTGAGGCTTTAATCGATTTCGTCGCAAAAATTTGTAGGGTTCACCCCCCCCTGCTGCTATACATATATATATATATATATATATATATATATATATATATATATATATATATATATATATATATATATATATATATATATATATATATATATACATATATATATACATATATATATATACATATATATATATATATATATATATATATATATATATATATATATATATATATATATATATATATATATATATATATATATATATATATATATATATATATATATAGACATGTATTTGTAGCACATACAAATTATGATGCGTCTCGTGATGTCGTGATCGGAAATTGCAAATTGAAAAACCCAGTCGGTTGTCTTAATAAATTTGATTCTCTTAGATTTAATAGAAAGGAAAATAAAAATTACTTCTTACATAATTTAGTCTACGAATGTTTTTATGTAGTCGTTAAAGAAGGACCACCTTCATGGAAATACAGGAAGGAGTAAATTATGTAGAGAGAGATTGAGTTAATAAAGCCATTAATGCAGACACATGCCAACTTTCCGATAATTAAATGCAGCTGCCAAATATTTTGTCACACATTCACAATCTTCAAAATATGTAGATGATCATATGAACAGATCAGCATATTCAATAAATAGAATCATCCGATATTATTTGAGTACGTTAAAAAACTGTGTGATCTTAACTCAAAATAATAGTATATATGTTTTGCTGTATAGAGTTTGACCCTGTCAAGTATGGATAGGTTTCTGTTTAGTTATGGATCGACCTTTGTTATTGCTGTTTTCATAGTCACTTTCATTTTTGACAGAATCAAATAACATAATCTTTTTCAATTGCAGTACACGATTATCCATAATTTTTTCTTTCGTACTCGCCAGACAATGATATTCTAATTTTTTCTAGAGAACGTGAAATAAATAGGAATAGGTTTACATTTGCTTCGTTTACCAATGCTAAAGATTCTAACATGGACTGATAAATGGATTAAATGAATCCAAAATTGAAAAATAATGTGCTTTTTTTTAAAATGTTTGCTAATGGAGTGGTTCAAAATCACATATAACTTTTTGAAGCTAAAGATTATCTGATATGTTTTCCTTCAAGTTTAATTGACAAAAGCAGAAATAATAGTTTTAACGCTTTCAAAGTTCATCTCGTATATATATATATATATATATATATATATATATATATATATATATATATATATATATATAAACTACCTACAATAACAAATAACATGCATTTGAAGTATTGGTATAGAGCAACTTGATATACTAATAATATTGTTTTATCAAATTGTGATTTGCGCATTACGTATGAATACGCATAAAGATCATGTTTTTATAGAGTTATATTATCTAAATATGGATATGAGTTCCTTTGAATATTACATTTGAAAAAGGTAAAGAAAAGCAAAAAATTTATTTTCATGAAAAAATATTTTTTTATAGAAAATA
Source organism: Potamilus streckersoni (assembly GCA_016746295.1). Lineage (NCBI taxonomy): Eukaryota > Metazoa > Mollusca > Bivalvia > Unionida > Unionidae > Potamilus > Potamilus streckersoni. Next base: position 23,596 of record JAEAOA010002161.1, read on the forward strand.
ACAGTTTTATACAAAAATGTCAACCATACTCAATCCTAATAAATATTTCTGATCTCCACCATATATCATCTGCTCTCATCTCTGTCAAAATTGCTACTTCCAGTCTCTCCCACTTGCAAATATCAAACACTGCAACACTGATAAAAGGAAACAATGACATCGTATAGGAGAAACATGATGAAGCAACATTTAATACATTAAACTATGAATTGATTGATGAGACTTATAGAGATATGGCTGATACAATTGTAAATAAAAATGGTCATTCTTTGTTCAAATTTGAGCCTTTTTAGGAAGACAGATTTGTACACAATAAACCTGATGAAACACAGTAATTTATATAAAGCAGAATACAAACACTTTAAGAAAGACGCTATTTGATTCAAAGTTAGTGACAGCATGCAGTCAAACTATGATATCAGAGATTTACATAAAATACACCTATCCAAAGGATCAGCATATGGCTGGTCCTATACGCAGTGTTTGAACCAAAAGCGTAAGAAGCATTATAAGCTACATTGATCACCATCTTAAATTCAAGAAATATTCAAGTCAGATCATGAGAGGAAATGACACAAATTTTGTATTAAAAAGGGACGCTCTTCGTCCTAAGTAAACAGATTTAAAATCTAAAGGAAAAAGGAACAAAAAACTATCGGAATCAATCGATCATAAACGATGAAATAAGTGTTCTGAATTGCACAAAACTAAAGTGGACGGAAACACTGAAAGCAACTGTGAACACGTTGTGTAACAACACTGCATTTGGCTCTGATGGGAGTTGCTGAACATTACAATCGGAAATAGGGCGAAGTTGCAGTAAAGAAAGATGTGAATCGAAATTTCTGGCCACATTTATGTGCCGTCTGTAAACAGCACCTAACACAGCTGATTTTGTAACAGCTGGGGCTTCAGTGGCTTTTAATGCTGATATAGCTATAAAAAGTGTAAAAATAAAAATACAACCCGTCTTATCCCAGTCTTTGATCGCTTTGCTTCATTGGAGTGATTATACTGACGTTTGGTGAACGATAGCTTATTCGGACCACCTGCGATTTTTTATCGCCATAGTGATATTTTTGCTGATAATTGTATCTTTCAATCTGAACAGGAGTCAGATTGACACTAACATGATGATATAGCATCATACACTATCACGAGCGATCTAATTACATGTTTAGAAAATATCTACATAGTTTCTACTAGGGTATAATACACTCTTATTATTGCAGCAACACCTTCGATTAACATTGATTTATCCCTGGGTATAACAGCGATTGCTCTATAATTTTAAATGTCCTCGAATCACACCTGATTGTCTGGTTAAATCTAAATATTCCAGTGAGAAGTAGTTAATCGAATTCTGCAATTTAAAATCTAGCTGTAATATTTATAAACAAATATCAATGTTTTTGAAAACGTCCAATGAACGACATAAGACGATGATATGCACGTGCTATATGATTTTGACCGAAGGTGAATAAAATATCCTCGGGTGGTTCGTGATGTCCATTTATCCTTAAGAAAACTTCAGAAACACCGTGTTTATCAAATACCATAATACCCTGAGTCTGATAATTTACTCGTGCAGTATTTTGAAGCCCAATAAATATATGTCTTGGTGCCGAACTACCTTGCTGAGAAGCTATTTTCCATGTGAATAAACAATTAATATTACTTTGAAAAGCATCTGTGGTTGTTGTTAACCATGATAACGTTATTTACCATCTTGGCGCAAATTATAGCAACTGGCCATCTTCAGATATTGATGGAGTCATCAGTGTCATTCACAATGAACTTTTTGTAAGAATTATTTTACCAACATCACCAGCAGATCACCATATTGCATCATCGTCGGTTGCTTTTCGTACAAGTACAACTGTATGTTTGATTCTGAAATGACTTTTTTGACATTTCTATAGAATCCAAAGATATGTAACAGTTGAATAACAAAGGAAATCTATTTCCATCTTCAACATCGCTTGACGTGATCTAAATCTAAAAATGATATCTGCATCTTCATCAATAGTCATTCCTTTAACAGCTGCATCGGCGTTTCTAGCAAAATATATTGATCCTCCTATTTCACATTATTGTAGGAGCCCCTAGTCACCGAGTGGTCTAAAGCGCTGACCGTTACAGATCACTTCCATCTCACCTCTGTCTGCGTGAGTTCGAATCCAGACTCGGCCACGTGGGAAAGTGAGAAAGCCTTTCAGTAGCTTCTCGTGGGTCGGTAGTTTTTCCCGGGATTTTCCAGGGTTCATCCTCCACATTTAACACTGGCCGCCATCATGTGCTGAAAAATGGCGTTAAACCCTATGACAACAATAACTATTTCACTATCTGGAGAATTAGTAGTATCCTTAACAATCATCATTGATGGACTAGGTGATTTTGATTAATGGTCGCTGTATCTTGAAAGACCAAATGTTGTCTTGCCAACGTCGACGTCTTTCTAAATCAATTCAAAATTTTTTGTCAATCATGTACGTATCACTATCAAAAAACGCCACAATACATTATTAAACCGACATTAATACTATCGTCGTATTCAGTGTTATCCGTTTTCAAAATTCTACCTTCGACTTCAATAAATGCTTCAGCAGCTAAGACATATTTGCTTGTATCCTGAATTTGTAGTTCTATTTGTCCACGTTCATTTGTCTCTCGTGCATCATAAGAATAATAATGATTCTTGCACTGACACGTATCTTTGAGAACTGCTGCAACCATGTCAAACAGAGGATCAGATATACGCTTGAACATCTGTATTATTATCATCTTCGTCTAACACGATGATCACCCCGGGTAGTGATGCCACTTCCTGCTATCAGACTAGCGGTTATATTTTTCTTCTTTTCCGACATTGGTACATCAGCAAAGCAACATTTTTTTATTAGCGGCTTGATTTATTATTTTACTTACACTTGCTGGCATCACAGGTTGAGAATGGCTGGATTGCAGTCTGCGTATTAATCTAGCTAGTCTATCTTTGATAGATTGCTGAAAATGCTTTGTAAGCAATATTGTTTCTCTGGTCGGCTATCCTTCTAAACAGGAACCTGAACAACATCACCTAGTCAATCTCCGTAGGTTCTTTGTATATTGGTAATCTAGTGTTTATTTCTCAAATGATTGCTTAAATGTTTTCGGTTCTTTTCTCTTTTGGAGGTTATTTTATTTTTACTTGTTTTTCACTTGTTTTTCTCTTCTTTTTTGCCTGGATAAAAACATTAGTGACCTTTACATAATTCTGATATAATGGATCATCAGTCTACCTTGTTGAACATCATCTGAGTACGATAAGACCTTTTTGCCACTGTTCACTAGTTTTAATATCGTTAGTGTATTCAGGTTTTATTAATTTATCTCTTTGAATAAACTATCCACATCAAATTCAACCAATTGTTGTAGGATTTTAACGTTGTTCTTAATTGAATAAGATTATCGTCAATAAATGTATTTAAAAGTTCAGCTGTACTTATTGCAGGAGCATTTTGTTTAGTGGCTGGTGATGCAGCGTGTTCAGGTTGAGCATGATCAGCTGTTTCAATCTATTGAATAAGGTCGGCAATATCAACAGGCAATATTGCAAGAAATTTCTGTGTTGATTCAGTTACTGTAACAATTTTCTTTGTTGGTTTGACAATCGGTTTATATAAACATTCTGTACCTTCTGCAAATTCCATCCGAGTCTTTTGACGCAATTGTAGTTATTGCTGAACATAAATTATATGAATGTGTTCACCAGCGGGTAAGAACAGAAGAGGTCGAAAATAATCTTGCTCAGTTAGATTTTAGCCTCGTAGCAACCTTTAGTTTTCGTCACTACAACTTTCCAGGGCTCACCCACTCTGCTGCTGATGCTTTTGACGATGATGATGCGGATGATACTTATTATGCTGATGTTGACGATGTTGATGATGCTGATGATGATGCTGAATAGGAGGAGGCTGATGATGCTGATGTTGATGCTGATGACGATGGTACTCGTACTGCTGCTGATAATGGTGATGCTGTTGATGATCATGCTGCTGCTGCTGATCTTGATTCTGATTTTGCTGATGATGAAGATGCTGCTGCTGATGATGATGTTCATGATGATGATTATCATAGTACAGCTGGTGATGCTGCATATGATGCTGATGATTCTGCTGCTGATGATGATAATGATGCTGATAATAATTTGGATATCTTTGATGATGATGATGATGATAATGTTAATAATTTTGATGATATTGATGATATTGATAATGCTGTTGATGCTGATGGAGTTGATGTTGTTAATGATGAGCTGCAAGATCATGATGATGAGTATGAAGTTGATCAGAATGATGATGATGAGAATGACAATGTGGATGGTGACGATGATAATGATGATGATATTTATGATGCTTATAATGATGATGATTATGTTGATGACGATTAGTAGGAACTGTATCATGATAATGAGGAGTATGATGAGGAGGATGAGGAAGATTAAGATGAGGATGATTTTGATGACGAGGATGAATCTGAGGATGATGAGCATGAGGATGAAGAGATTGATTAGAATGAGGACGACGAAGAAGATGATCAGTGTTTTCAGAAATATGATGTTAAGGATTATGAGGATGATATGGATGATGGCAAAAATGAGGTTTAATTTGAGGAGAAGGAGGAAAATCATGAATGATTATGAGGAGCAGGACGTGGATGAAGTATAGGAAGATGAGCAGCAGGATAATGAAGATGAAAAGGAGAACAAGGAGGAGGAGGAGCAGCATGAGGATGAGGATGAGGATGAGGATTATGATAATAAGGATGAATATGAGAATTATGAGGTTGATATGGATGATGGATATGATTATGAGTATGATGATGAGTAGAAGGACGACGAGGAATAGGACAATGAGGATGAGGAAATGTATGAGGAAGAAGGTGATTAAGAAGAGGACAATGATGTGGATAAGATGAGGATGAGGATGAAGAGGTTAATGATGAGAGAAAAGATGACGAACATGAAGAGGAGAAGCATGTAAAAGAGGAGGAGAGTATGGAGGAGAAGATAAGTAGTAGGATGATAACGAGGAACTTGTTGTTGTTGTTTTGGGGTTTAACGCCATTTTTCAGCACACGATAGGCTATTCATGGCGGCCAGTAATAATGGTGGAGGAAGAAACAAGGAAATCACCGGAAAGAACCATCGATCCATGAGAAGCTACTGGCAAGCTTTCTCACATATCCACTATGCCAAATCTTAGACTCGAACCCCTGCAGATAGGATAACGAGGAAGATGAGGAGGAGGAAGACGAGGATGAGTAGGGAAAGAAAATGACGCTGATGTTGAGGACGATGTAAAGAGGGGGTGCGAAAGAGGATATGGTGGAGGAGGAAAAGGAGGAGGAGATGGAGGAGTAGACGAAGGTGAAAGAGAAGTAGTCGGAGGAAGAGGATGATGAGGATGCGTATGACGATGACGGCGAGGACGATGATGAAAATGAGGGTGAGGATGAGACATATGATAATGATGAGTAGGTGAATGAAGATGAGGATGTGGGGAACAGGAGAATGAGGAATAAGATGTTCAGGATAAGACGGATAAGATGGCTCTCACATTGGTGCTCATAATAGCATCCTGTGGACGTATATTCATTTCTCATTGTTTTCACAGGGCTGGCTTGTTCCTATATAGGTAGACCACGCTCAAAATGGTTTTTCCCTTTGATGAATAAAGACAATTTTATGACATCCAGACCATATGAACAATGAACACCTTATGTCAAAATCTGCTTGACAGCTTTGAGTCATTTTTACCAAACAATCACAATGTTTGAAACTGAAAACTGTGTTGTCTATTCTTATGAACATTTGGTGACGTCATTGTCACAAAGTGTGCTAGATTTGCTCTATTTCACGTTATGAAGATTGTTGCTGACCATTTTCATTACAAGAAAAGCTGAAATCAATTTTCATTATCATCTAGCAAAAAGTATCAAATGATTTAGCACTTCATAATTCGTTCTTATTTGATTTTAGTGAGATTTTCTAATAAGTTAAAAAAAATATTTTCTGATTTAATCATTGATTTTAAATCAAATGTGTACTGAAGTACCGACTTCCAATTTCATCCATAATAAATTCGCGATAGCCTTCGCTCTCGACTGCATAACAAGATCTATCGATAATGTTCTGAGACAATCAGAGAAAAGCATAATTGCAAGTAAAGAAATAAATAGCCATTAATTCTGGTTTAGAAAAACCAAGCTAATAGGATTGAGTCATGTTTGAAAATAAAACTATCGAGCAAAAATAAGTCTTTAATAAGCTCGTTGTATAAATATCTGCGTTTCATATAATTTAGGACGAAATGTTCCTAAAGAAACAGTCGAGGATAGTGTTTTTGAAATTATTCTCAAATACTGTAAATATCTCAAAACTTAAAATTCATTGATGTTGTTTTTGAGATTGATAATTCACTCTGAATTTTTGCTCTCAGGCAATTGCATTAGATAATTAAAGACTTGAATATTATTACGGCTGACGACATTATTTTCAAGCTTCGTTACTCTTAAAGTATTTCTTGAGGATTATTTTAGTAGTGGGTTTGCTATGTAAATAATTTTCTCAATGCATGAATCAAGAAACATGCCCTTCAGCTTGGTCCAATGCCGTCGTTTCAGCTCAAATTGATCATAGACTTTAGTAGGTCCGTACGAAATGCAACCGTTCTTTGTAATGGTACTTAACTGATATTCAAATTTCACCTGCGAATGTAATCACGAAGTTACTTTTTGAATGATTTCAATCTAAAATATCTCCTCATGGGCTAGCACAAGATGTTTTGATGGGACTATGTTTATTCTGATTTTTGCGGAAAATGTCAACAAAAAGGAAGAAATGTTGGTATTGTGTATGTATCAATCGACCATTTGTGCTGACAGGTCTCATATCAACTGATAATGTACGTTGGCGTTGCACTGCTTCTGATTTACTTTGGAATAGTAAGATCGCTTGAAGACGATGAATTAAATAATTTTCAAGGAAAAACTATCTTCCTATCTTTATGCAAAACACCTAGTTCTATTCAGAGGTTTACAGTTATTAAAAGTACATTATCTTGAAATAATTAGAACCTTCAGACTCATGTCTATACAAAAGTGAAGATAAATGTGGACACGACAAAGTGTTTTAGCCTACAAAATTTGCAAACATCAGCGAGAAGGAACTTGAAATAAGGCATCAACCAGATCGGGACATAAAACTAAAGATTATGTTTATCATTGACAAGAAAAACATAATTGGCCTTCAAAAGATAGAACGATTAAATAGGGAGATTTCAGAAGCAAAAGAAGAGACATAAGATGAGCCCATTCCAGAAAATGATTTCAGATAAATACAAGAACAAGGAGCAAAAGAAAAACGCATTTTATTGAATATACTAAACAATCAAGACAGTAAATGGAATAACAAAAATACTTTGTTGCGGGTTTTGAAATATCGCTGTTTTTTTTTTCTTGTGAATATACAAAAGTGTATGTGTGTTTAACTCTTTTAATATGTCTTTTAAGCATAGATAAGATTTTGAAACAGACATGATTGCATTTGCCAAGTAGCACCTTTTCCGGGATATTTTGATGAACCAGAACTGGACCTCTGGGCTTGGACGACAAAATAGATCATCGACTTATTAGTGTCAGCTATGTTAGTATAAAGTATATGTGTGCGTGTAGTATGCTATTGCTCCTGCAATTGCTCTCCATTTGCTCAATGGATGATATTATATAGGTATATGTCTGTCGTTACTGTGTGCATGTTCTTTACATTTTCTTTGCTTTAACAACAATTTTTTTACTCAGAAAAACAAAGTGAAAAGACGAAAATCCAAAATTAATAAAATAATTAATAAATATAAGTCCTAGCAATAAATGGTTTTAAGTAAATCACAGTTTGAATGCAGATAGAGTTACAAAATGGAAGACAATGTAGTCTTATATAACCTCTTTTGCGTTCTCGTGTCAAAATGTTGCTTCACGAGTCACCACGAATAATATTCCTGCTTTAGGATTACGAATAATCTTCAGTAATATATATTGTCCACGAATTATAATGAGCGTAATTGGTTTGATGGGATTATAAATTATAAATTATAAAATATGGAAAATATATAAATGTTGATTCCCAAAGATGTGTCACTCCAAAATCAATAGTGTCTGGTGGAATTCCTTCACCTCAACCCTCAGTGAATGGTGCAGGTACAGATAAATTAAATTAATTGCATAATATACCTGGCTATCTTGCACGATATAATGGTAGTCTTTAATTTATAAAGTTCAGAGAAGTATTATTAAAATTTAACTCGTACATGTTCATCTTTACTTTTGAAGATAATTTGAATAATAGCGATGGAGAGAGCACGCTATCCCTACTCTCAAACTTGTTCTCCATTACAGGTCTCTTAAACAATAAATTAACTTTGACTTGAAATGCTAAAGCCAAATTGAAGCACAACTTACTGAAAAAAACCAGGACATACCATTTGACCTTTCATCGGATTGGACAGATTTGGGGAGACCAAATTGAGTAAATCATTTTGTAAACGCTGCTAGTATGTGTTTGGTTTTAGTTATTCCGCAAAGTATTAATCTATGGGAATCGTGTTTACACAAACATAATGCCAACAAATATTGGTTGCATGACTTGGTTCTCAGATAAGGGTCCAACTCAATCTACCATGATTCTGCTAAGTGGTTCGTCAAATGAAATGCTGAAACGTTTGACGATGAACCTGTTATTATTATCTGATTGGGTTTCCTACCATTTGACAAGTTTGGCAAAATATGCAATTTTGAAAACATAACTTTTGGTTTCGGCCAATACAATTCATTCAAGACCTAGTGAAAAGTTTATTCAGACCATTAATGACGTGTCATATTCATATCATGCTCCAAACTAAGTATTTTCTCTCCATATATATATATATATATGTGTGTGTGGTGTATATAAATATAATATATATATATATATATATATATATATATATATATATATATATATATATAAATGTATATGTATATGTATATAATATATATATATATATGTGTGTGATATATATATATATATATAAATATATATATATATAATATAATATATATATATATATATATATATATATATTTATATATACACACATATATAATATATATATATATATATATAATATATATATATATATATATATATATATATATATAAGGGGCCCCGAGTGGCCGAGTGGTCTAAAGCGCTGTCCGTTTACGGATCACTGCCATCTCACCTCTGTCTGCGTGTGTCCCCGAGTCTAAGATTCGGCTAATGTAGAATATGTGAGAAAGCTTGCCAGTAGCTTCTCGTGGGTCGGTGGTTCTTCCGCGGATTTCCCGGTTTCTTCCTCCACCATTAATACTGGCCACCATGAATAGCCTATCGTGTGCTGAAAATGGCGTTAAGCCCAACAACAACAAACAAACATATATATAAATATATATATAATATATATATATATATATATATATATATATATATATATATATATATATATATATATATATATACTACAATCCGATAGTTCACTGACGACATCTCACCAGAAGGTACCTCGGGAGGTCTTCATTGTCTCATAAAAATGTTTCTCAGAAGACGAAGAAGAAGAAGACTTCTCACAAAAAGACAAAGTGTTAAAAATAAAAGACTCCGATAAGTTCCTGTGTCCCTTACAATGTTAATAGGGATAGGATTGTCTAAAATAACCAAGAGTGATATTGTGCCCTTCGACATCAACGATTCATAATTCTCCATAACGAAATCAAACTGAGGTTTAATAGACCCAACAAATGTATAGGTTTAAATACATAGTCTTAACCAATACATTTTAAACATTAATGCATTATGGATAATTCTGTCTTGGCTATGACGCTTATATTTCAATCGGAAACAATTATAAATAATGTGTCCATTTATCGTGCAAGAGAAAGGAAGAGACCCGTCGGAAGAGAAAAGGAATTTTGATCAAGCTTATCAAAAGCATGAATTTTAAAATTTGTGACATATTGAGTTATAAGGGCTCGTGTTGATCTGAAATACTTTTCTACCAGCAGACTGCTGAGTTGCTGAGTGGATGAATTGCATACAAAGAAAATAAATCCATTAGTTACGAAATACTTGTCAGCAGGACGATCAGAATTTTCCATGGTTTTGATATATGCTCGTGACGATAATGCTTAATGTCATTTTTGACACAGTTCTTAAATTCATCAAGTGATACAAGTTATTTCAAACTTTTATAATCTATTTTTTAACTTTCTTGGGTAAGAACCATCTATACTATAACTTCTATTTTTTCTCCTGCCCAAATTGACATGAGTTTGGGGCAACA
>JAEAOA010002162.1:0-77500 GCA_016746295.1 Potamilus streckersoni
AAAAAAATATAAATGAAAATCCAAATTATAAATTACCAGGATATAATGTTCCCGAGTTAAAGAAAAAACTCAGAACTGCCATCGACGAAGGATTAAATAAAATTTATCAATCATGGAAAGATAGCCAGCCGAAGCCTATTATCCTCACTTATAATAATTCTCCCGACGGCGACGGTAGACATATCGCACCGAACAATGTGGATATTTCATCGGTGATCGCACTTAATTTAACGTGTGATGTAATCGAAGGAAGTTATCAAATTAATATGGAACAATTAAATCAAGCCCGACAAGGTTACATTCTTTATTCATTTGCGCCAACATCACCCCCCGGATTTTTAATTGTTGAAAATCCGACTAATCCAGTCTATATGCAATGTCAAAATGATTTACTAACTAGAATTAATTTTACACTCACCGATCAGTCAAATAATTTGATTGATCTATGTGGTGAAGTATTATCGATTAGTCTGTTTGTGAAAAGCTAACAAATAATTTGGTTAAATAATTTGTATTAATCAGCAGCAGGGAGGGTGAAATGACAACATATTTGCGACGTAGATGGCAGCAATTTCGAGGGTGGTTATGACAATGTATTTGCGACAAAATCGCTAAGGCTCCATTTGTAAAATGGGGTCTTTAATTTTTTTTTGGTTAAAATATGAGATTTCGTAGGAAGGTTCCATTTGGCATTCTGAGGCTTTAATCGATTTTGTCGCAAAAATTTGTAGGATTCACCCTCCCTGCTGCTTGTTGAAGGCAGCATGCCTATCATTCTTTCCATTGGGTGATGAAAGACAAAGTTGATGACATAATGTAGCATGTGAACAGATTCATCATATACCAGTTATGTCACAATGTAATTCATCCGATGTGCCCTAATTATGCTGGATCATTTGTGATCATTCCTAATGGGATTTCAGTGTTCTTCTTCAAAACGAGTGCTAGGAGTACTCAATTAAGACTTTCATGTACTTATCTGCAGAGATGATGGATAAAGGTCTCAGATGACCTAGGTATCAAAACACATTATTCTGGCAGCAATAGAAAGTACACGATTATGAGCTGTGATGAGAATTCATGTGATGGTGTTTCTAAACCAGAAATTAATCAAAGGACTTTGTGATTATATAGACCCTCTCCTCCATCTCCTCCTCCATGCCTATTTTTGACAACTGACATAGTATTACCCACATCTGTCTCATGTTCCTTGAGTCAGTTATACAATATGTTTTAATCAGCGACTTTTGAAGGACTTTTATTTTGCTTCATTTTATAACTTTTGAAGAATCTTATGCATTATGTGTTTTGCAAAATTCTGACAGATATTAGTTCTATCTTTTACAGAGCGCAGAGCGCCAAGCCATGCATACTGTTTTTTGATGAATTTGATTCAATTGCACCTAGGTAAGTATTCAACCTTTATTTCTTACATTCAGCAATTAAGGACATACTAATACATCCAACTTTTGCTGAATTACAAATGTTTTTGCTTTCATAAAACAATATATTTATTTCAGTGTATTAAAAATATACATACAGTAAATTTTTCTTTCCTTAAATGTATTTATTCCACTGTATGTATGTAGAAAGTAAATTTAACCCAGTAGTTTCTATCTAATTATGATAGACGTTTCTTTGAATATTTATGGTGGTTTGAAATGGTTACAAAGTGAATATGGTTTATGCTCATTTATGTACTCTATTCAACGTAATATAGATATTTGCCTTAATAAGTGCATACATCTCCTTTTCCATCTAAACTTGCAACAAAAATACTCTGTTATTAAGTCGAGTCCAACTCCAATCTGCACAGACCCATATCTGCCATTGCATAGTGCACGGATAGATCTGGATCTGAAAATGGTGCAGATTGGATAATATTTCTGCCACAGTGGCCATCTTAGATCTGTATCTGATAAAAAGGGTGCCAATCCAACTTTTCATCTTAAAAATCTTGTTTTCACTACTTCTCATAGATGACTGGTCATGTCGACATTGTTCTTTCACCTGAAGAATTCTTATGATGTCTAGTTGGTACTAAATTATGTCATAGTAGCCATCTTGAAAATTTTGTTCTCATTATTCTGCCAAAACAGAAAGTCATATTAACATGAGTTTTCCGCCAGCATGCTTGTTATTGTTCCATGTTGGTCCTAAATTAAAATAATTCCAAGCTGACATTGAGCATGTCGATCACAGCAACTAATTTGAAAATCTTATTATCCCGAAAGGATATCAAAGAGGTTTCAACACTCAGCAGTTAAAAGGAAAAAAAAAATGGTTTTATCTTGAGTTCCTGGAAATTCGTTTCAGCCAGTATCGTTTTATTCCTTTAATCAAACTCTTGTTGGAATGATGTCAGTATTATGTAAATGATATCACAGATTAACAATAGGGTGACAGAAAATTTACGAGCTGTCAACCTATGATATTGGCTTGCCAGTTTGGCTGGTTACATAAATGCAGTTATAATTAGTGATTAAATTCATCATAAAGAAATGAGAATGTACAACAGGGACAGAGGGAGCTGTCTCTTCTAATATATTTGTGCACATACTGGTGATAAAGTAGTAGGAGAAAGTAAGAATCCGAGCTCAACAACCCCCTCCAGACCTCCAAACAAATACAAAATACCTAAGTAACGTAATAGAAAACCTATTGCAATCAATAATTGCGTTAAGAATCCGAGCTCAACAAATACAAAATACCTAGGTAACGTAATAGAACACCTGTTGCAATCAATAATTGCGCTAAGAATCCGAGCTCAACAACCCCTCTAGACCTCCAAACAAATACAATAGAACACCTGTTGCAAAATACCTAGGTAACAGGTAAAATTTAATTACGTGATCTTCCAGAATAAGCAGAATGATATGTCAGACTCAATTTTCCAAATCATTACGATTTAGCAGAGCGTGGCGATTGTGGACTAAATTACGCATTAGAATTCCAGTAAGGTAAGTGGTATTATATCTTAATTTTATGTTACTCATACTTCTTTTGATAATCTTTCTCATATTTGCTGATCCTCATGGGTAGAATATCTGTTAACATGTTATCAATAATACGAAATTCACGTATTAAATCGTCCATACTATATTTTACTCCTCGTAGGTAAGATCTTATTTGATCAAGTAGTTTTTTGTAAGTTATAATTGATGTTAAGCAGCCGTGCTTTTTTATCGAAATTTTAGGTTCAACTTTTTTACAAGCTGCTGTAAGAGAAACACCAACACCGGATATGATTAACAAAAACGGGTTTAATGATATACCACTTGAAATTATGCCAGAACTAGTCATTAACAAGGGTAGATATGATATTACTCGAAGTATTTTGTTATAATATTTGTAGCATTTTTTAACGCACCAAAGTTTTTTATGATAATATTTGTAGTATTGTATTAGTGCGTCAACATCCTGTCCTGGAATATCTTTTGAAATATGATTGAAATCAACTATACTTTTTTTCATTATAATATTTGTTCACATAATCTCAGGCTTGATTAAGTAACTAGTTGAGGTGTTTCAGCCACAAATTCCAGACAATACCAATATGACGCAGCAGTTAATTTTTTGTCATCTGCTATTAGCATAAAAGTTTCTTCAACATCTTTGTTTAACACAATAGACACGGTTCCAGAGAAATTATCAGTCGAGTGACGCCATGGAAATAATGTAAATATATTAAACTTTGCACTGCTAAACACGGACAATCTATACACACCAGTGACCTCTGCAGTATGTTTGAGAGTGTTATTTTGCGGCGACCAAGTAGACATTCCAGAAGCAACAGTATAGACAATATTTTTAATCTGCTTGTGAGGAATTTTAATCATACTCGTTTTCTCAACAATACTAGGAATTCCACTAATAATATCGTTGAGTTTTGTGTTAATATTATCGAGTGTAATATCAACAGATGGCGGACTTCCAAAAAATTCGTTATTGGTTTTGTTTATGTTTCTGCGAAAATTTAAAAACGTGGTGATGTGATTAGTAAATTCAGTTTTGAACTTGGTGATTTCATTGTTGATATCATCAACATATTTCTTTGTTACAGCATCAAAATCAAACTCTGGTGTTCTAAGATTATTGATGCCATTATTGTTCATGTTGAGAAATGCACGCATTATACCGCCATGCGCCGACACGTACTTTGATTCCTGATCATCAACATATTTCTTAGTAGCAGCGTCATTATCCTCAGTTGGGTTTCCAAGGTATGTGATCTTGTTCTGGTTCATAACAATGTTTCCCGTAAATAAATCACCTGCTTTTCTAACATAATCGTTAACTGACCTACCCGAATCTTCTATCTTACCTTGATTGTTAAAAGTAACAATATTATTAGCAACTGCAGTAGGATTTCGTACTAGTACATCTGATAGTTGTACATTACTCGTCTTTAATCGTCCTTGTTTGTCCTGGAAAACTACAACTTCATTTGGATCTACACTTGCAACGTTTAACAAATTGTTGATTTCATTTTTGAGCTTATCAAGAGTCGCATACTTGGATAAGTCACCCTGGTAACCTTCTGTTAATAAATCTACTGCTAATGTTCCAAATTTTGTATAGTAGCTCATTATACATACCGTTCTACACAAAATTGTTGGTTTAATATAACATAAAATTATACGATGGCGAAGATAATAAACTTTGACACCGAGCGATTGGTGAAGCATAAACATAGCAATGAACTTCCAGACTGTCATTATCTTATTGTTGGGCGAACTGGATCTGGTAAAACAAATTTGTTATTAAATCTTTTACTCAATAATAACTTTAACTATGATAAGGTGTATATTTACACCATCAACCCCCAACAAGACAAATACGAGTTACTAAGTGAGTATAATGATAAACTTCGTGATGACCTTGGCATTGGTGATGATATATTTTTGATAAAACAACCAGAAGAACTCGTTCCAGTGAATGAACTCGATTCGTCAGAGCAGAAGATAATCGTCTTTGATGATATTCCGCTAAACAATGAGGAAATGAACAAGATTAGATCATATTTTTCACTATCACGTAATAAAAGATGTAATTCTGTTTATCTTGCCCAAGGTTTTTATAATGTTGATAGGTTTATTAGGCGAAATACGGGTTGTTTCATATTATTTCCCGGACTAGATAATGTGGATGTGAGAAATATTGCAAACGAACAATGTGGTGATGTTACAAAAGATAAATTTATCGAATTATATCATCGAGCAACTAAAGATAGATATAGTTTCTTTTTATTTGACAAGCTAGCGCGTGATCCAACCAAGATGTTTCGTTGTTGCCTTGAGACGTTTCTATGATATAATTTTGTAAAGCGTATAAAAATAATGGACAAACATCAACAGAAAATCGAATTACTAAAAAAGTTTCTCGAAACTCGTGCGGCTTTTAAGAAAAAGGTGGAAGAAGCTCGACGTGGACAAGTTCAAGCAGAAGAAGAAAGAACCAAATTTTTCAAACCTGTTACTGAGGCGATGCTTGGCAAGCAGCCAGAAATACAAACATCATCTCCAGAAGAACTAGCAAAAATGAAAGAAAAGGGTTTGTTTGGTTTACTTGGAGAAAGATCAAAAGAAGAAACTGTAAAAATTGTAAACGAACTTGTAAGAAACATTGCTGATCCTGCTGCACGACAAGCTGAGTTTGACAGGCTAATGAACAATCCTCTTGAACTTCAACACGCAATAACAAGATTGACGGTTAATCCAGATGAGATAAGAAGTATGATGGAAAAATTATCAGAACAAACTGAGGAATTAGCTGAGAAACAAAAATTATTACAAGAAAGTGTGATAAAAATGGTACCTTTTGAAGAATCTATAAAATTTTACAGAAGACAAGCTAGGTTTAAAATAGAAGATGTTGAGTATGAAAAGTTTATGGAAAAATATGTTATCACTAATATTAATACTATTCGAGATTGGTCAAAAGAAAACTATGATAATTTGATAGAAAAATTAGAAAGAATTGTAGAAGATGGCTCACGTGCTGATGATGATATTAAAGATGAAAAAGATGAAAGAAATATTTTAGTATTAGTTGATCATATTAGAGAAGGAATTATGGCTGAAATTTTACTAAAAACAGCAAAACAATACCGAAATAAACCAGGAGGTTATAAGAAAAGTTGGAATTTTATAAGACTACTCAAAAAATATGAAAACAAGCGAGATAAAAGATTACCGGAAGAAAGAACTGGAGGTGGAGTTAAAGTTTTTACATCAAACGCAGACATAGTCGATCGGCTAATGCTGTTGATATCCTCTAAAGAAGCTGGTAATGAAAGTGTAGAGATTGATAACGAAATTATTGATATACTTGATCATCTAAGATCGAGTGGATTACTAACATCATCCGAGTACGAAATTTTACACCGCGATCTTATCTAAAATATTAGTATAATGCAAACAACATTATTGCTTGATTCGTCACAAATAACAGGAAACAGCGCGAATTTTACAGTAAATTACAACCCACCAATAGAACTAGATCCTGCAAAACAGTATGAGATTGGATTAATTTCTTGTACTTGTTGGAACGCCATGCCGAATATTAAAACTGGGATTAATGATGAAATTTTAATCGTTAATGTTAAACAATCTCCAACATCACAAAAAGAGTTTATTGATATACAATACAAACTACAGATTCCACAAGGAGCTTATAACATTACTGATCTAAACAGAACAATAAAAGAGCTTCTAACAAAAGCTGGTGGGAATGCTGATAATTTCGAATTAGCGGCGAATTATAACACCTTACGAGCTAGGATAACAGTGAAAAGAAATATGAAAGTCATCTTTGAAGAAAGAAGTTTTGGAAAGATGTTAGGTTTTACTAGAGTTTTATACTATACCACCGGTGAAGATAAATCTTTGACATTTGATGGAGAACTACCAGTAGATATCACAGAAGTAAATACAATACTCATCAATTGCTCGATCGCATCTGGATCCTATACGTCAAAAGGCAACCGCGGGCAAACGATCTACAGTTTCTCACCAGAAGTCCCACCGGGTTCTCTCATGCAAATCAATCCGCGACAGATTATCTACTATCCAATAACACCTGAGAATCAAATTACAAGCATTACAATGCAACTCACAGACCAATCTGGACGACAAATAGACGTGAACAACGAGATAGTCACGTATTACTTACACCTACGCACTGCCTAGGCATGTGATTTTGTGTACATAATTTTATAAAATGAGACGAAGAAAAGTTTATCGAAGAAAAATCGTAGGTGGATTTTTTGGAAATATATTTACAACAATTGCAGAGAATATTCCAGGAATCGCGCGTAAAGTAGCGCCCATTGCACTTGACGCCGGTAAAGCTTTCGCTACAGGGGCGGCATCTTCAGCAGGCACTGCAGTAGGGCAAAAGATTGCTGATAAGATTAAAGGACCTTCAACAACACCTACGGTGTCTGAAATAAAACGAGTAATATCAGATATTGCGCCAACAGAAGAAACAAAACGAGCTATGATAGCTACAACAAAAAAATTATTGTCGCCGAGTGGTGAAGAAATAGTACGTAAACTTGTAAAGAAAACAAAACCGATGACCCCTGCTGCCTTTTAATTTTGTGTAACGATTATAAAATAAATGTCAGCTAAAAACTATCTCGATCTTGCAGAAGAAATTGATACTGATGATGCTGTAACAGAATTAGAGTATGTCGAGTATCTCGATGAGAACTCGAACGAACCGAATAAAACCGGAGTTAGAACTTTTAACACAAGAGACGAGGACGTGTTTCTACTACCCCATAAGGCAATGTTAGAAGTGCGTGGCCGAATATTAGATGCAGCAGGTGGTGATATTGCAGCTAATGTAGAAATCGCTCTCGTCAATAATGGTTGGAGCTTGTTTAAGAGTGCACGATACCAACTGGCCAATCAAACCGTAGAAGATATTTCGATGCACTTACCCATAGCGAGTACAATACTAAACATCGTTTCGTTTAGCGATGACTATTCCAGATCAATAGCCACAAATATGATGTGGTTCAAAGATACTGGACTAGGGACAACTGTGTCGAACGAGTTTAAAACTGGAGAGCTAGCTGATGCTGATGTTGCAAACAGACTTATTCTAAACCCAGCTGGAGCTAATGCAGCTGCACAACATACTGTTCCAGCATTAACCGCAGATGCAGCTGGTGGTGTTATAGTAGCGAATGCAATAAGAAACGCAAATAAAAATCTACGACGATTAAATTTTAACGAAGGATTTACCAAACGAAAAGCATTTGCCGCAGAATCTTGCCAAATAACGATGATGCTTCCGTTAAGTACAATCTTTGGATTTTGCCGTGATTATAACAAAGTGTTTCGAGGAATAAAACATACGCTTATATTAGATCGAGCTGATCAAAACGATTGTATAATACACGCCGGTGGAGTGGCTGAGGGACAGTTTTCTATTACAAGATTAGCATTGTGGATGCCTCGGGTTGTCCCTTCATTAGCTAAAATGATGGAGCTCGAATCTTTACTAGCCACCTTTACAAAAAAGATACACTTCCAACAGAACAGGATTTATCAAACAGCCATTCCCAACGCGACTGATTACACGTGGCGTGTAACGACCACGCCCAGCGAACAACTACCGCGACACTTGTTCGTCGTATTTCAACGACAAGCACGTCGTAACAATCAGGAAATAAACAACTCCGTATTCGATAACCCAGACGTTAGACGAATATTTGTGAGAGTAAATTCCAAACAGTATCCCGAACGTGCAATCGAATGTAACTTTGCCGAAGACGCCACCAGAAACATCTCTCGGCCGTACATGTATCTTATGGAAGCAATGCAAAAATATCAGAACGCGGACAGTGGATCTCAAATATCAATAGAAGAGTTTCGAACGCTCTATCCCATCTTTTATTTTGACGTATCAAAACATTTGGAGCGTGTTGTGGGATCGACTGCAGATATTGAGGTCACGTGGACACTGGGCGCTGTGCCAGGTGAACAGTATAACGTATACGCGCTATTGGTTAGTGATCGATTTCTGACCATCGATTCAATCAAAGGAAGAATGACAGTACAAGTTTAATCTAACAACTTGGATATAACATTATGAAAACCAAATACACAACTCGAGAAATATACCTAACATCTGGTCAAGTTGAAAAATTATCAGCAGCTGTTGCTAAACGCAGCTCTGTTTCTTTGATGATCTCTCCGGAAACTTCAAATAAAATTGCAGTAAAAGTCATGCTAACGCAACAACAAATCAATAAACTCGACAAAGGAAAACCATTTGTGTTGAAATTATCTGTTTCTCAGGTAACTGCAATGTCAAAAGAAGGTGGATTTTTAGGACCAGCGTTATCAATAATAGCTAGCAAAGTTTTACCAGTACTTGGTACACTTGGACTTGCGGCTGCGTCAGGAGCAGTCTCTGGCGCAACAAAGAAAGCAGTCGAAGGTCGTGGTATCAAACAAATCTATCGTTAATTTTATGTAATAGTATAAAATAAAATGCCAACGAAAAAGTCGCCGAAAAAAACAAAATCATCGAAAAAAAAGAAAACAACAAAACGCAAACAAACAAAACAAGGAGGAATTATTCCTTTCGCTCCACTTCTAGCGGGACTAGCGGGAAGTCTGCTGCCAAACTTACTAGGAATCGGACGCGGATTAACTCTACCAGGGACCAGACGTTATTGAGCAATTTTGACATCATTGAAAAATTGAAGGACGTTGTTGGATTTCGAGGAGTATTTTCCAAAGATGAACTCGATGACGTACCAACAGGCGGTTCTTGTGTTGTAAATATTGAAAACTTCAATGATGGCTCTGGCACCCACTGGGTTGCTGTCCACGATAACAATTATTTTGATTCGTTCGGACTCCTCCAAGCGATCTCATAAAAAAATATATTTTTAAAAAATTTGATAAAATAAATTATTCGTCTAATCAACTACAGCCGATTGGAACATCAGCTTGTGGTTATTATTGTATCATGTTTGTCAGACAAATGCACCAGAGTAAAAACTCTGGGAGTAAAAACTTTTTAAAGTTTATTTTACAATTTGATGAGCTTCCTTCTCATGCGAATGATAATATTGCAATCAATTTTATCTAAACTCCTTGATATAATAATGTCAACATACTGTCTCAAATGCAAAACTAAAACAGAGAACAAGGATGAGATGACGGAAAAAACGAAAAATAATAGAACGATGTTAAAAAGTATTTGTGCAATCTGTGGTAGAAAGAAAAGTATGTTTTTGAAAAAACAAGTAGGATCTAGCGTTGATAGAGTTATCTTGATCGACGATTAATCTTATGAAACAAAATAAAATAAAATGAAATGCAATTGTGATTGTGACAAAGATCTTTGCATAGAACAAGATAAAATCATTACGTACTGTCAACGTTGTAACAACAGAGAAATAATAGGGTTAGGTATAGATATACATAAACTAATTGGTAAATTACCAAAACCAAAAGGCGGTTGGACTTTGCCAGGTCATCGTTATACTGGTCCTTACAATCCGCTAGACCAACAACTAGATGAAAACGACAATCCATTGCCAGGACAAGAGCCTTATAATCAAGTGGATGCAATAGCAATGCGTCATGATATCTGTTATCGTGATCATGAAAACTCGAAAGCAGATTGTGATACAGTAATGTTAGACGAATTATATGATATGGAGCCAACAAATCTACGAGAACGTTTTGATAGAAGATTTGTTCAAGGAATGATAGGAGCAAAATATAAACTTGGACTCGGAGAGTCTCGACTCGGAAAAGAATTATACGATGATCTTGCAGTCGAACTACACAGACCTAAAAAAAAAAGTTTCCGAGACGTAAAGTTGTTGCAAACGCTGTAGATGATATCTGGGCAATAGATTTGGTAGATGTATCTAATATGGCTCAGTTTAACGTTGGCGCTGATGGCGCTCCAAAGAAGTATTTGTTTAACGTTATAGATGTTTTCAGCAAATACGCTTTTAGTGTGCCAGTTTCAGATAAAACAGGAACGTCAATCACTGATGCGCTAAAACAAATAATAACGAGTACTGAAAGAAAACCAAACAAAATCTGGACTGATCATGGAGCCGAGTTTTTTAACAAAAAGTTTGAGCAGTTTCTAGAACAAAATAATATTAAAAAATACGTTACAGGAAACGAAGGCAAAAGCGTTGTTGTCGAGAGATTTAATCGCACGCTAAACGAAAAATTACACAAACATATGACAGCTAAAAACACCAACAGGTACATCGATGACCTTTCTCAAATCGTAGGCGAATATAATAACACGAAACATCGAACCATCAAAATGTCACCCAATGACGCTATCAAAAATCCAATATTAGCAAACGAAAACATGTACCGCAGACATAAATTTAAGGTCGGTGATAAAGTTAGAATCTCTTTGACTAAAAAGATATTTGAAAAAGGATTTACTCCAAACTGGAGCGAAGAAGTATTTGTTGTTGATAAAGTACTCTTAACAATACCTGTAACGTACGCGTTAAAAGATCTGGCAGGTGAACCTATAGTAGGTAGTTTTTACGAACAAGAACTACAAAAAACTGAACAAGATGTTTTCATTATCGAAAAAGTGATTAGGAAAAAAGGAGATAAAAGTTTAGTCAAATGGCGTGGGTATAGTGATAAATTTAACAGCTGGATTCCAACCCGGTCGATTTTATCGACTGTGAAATAATGCTATTATAAATTTCCTCATACTTTCGTTTGATAGATTTGCATTTTACTGGTTTACATAATGATATTAGATATTGTCTGCGATCGTCAGAGATCGTCATAAGATTAAAAATCTTAACAAATATGAAATCAAATTTTATATTTTTCTGTCGGTCTGGAATTTTGATGTTTAAAAAAGGTCTGATTAACTGTAAAAATACCTGCTGTTCGGTAACGGTAAAATTAAATTTTATAATTTTTTTAGCAATGTGATACTTGACATTATATTTTCCAGTGGTTGGTCTGCTATAATTATATCTGTTAACGACGGTGACTATTTCATCATCATCAGACTCGTTGTTATATAAAATATCATCTTCGTTATAACCAATGGATTTGTCTATCATATCATTAGAGATTGTGGAGACCTTATCGCTAGCAAGTCGTTTCATCATATCCATATTATAATATACTTTTTATCTAATTTGTTGTTATAAGATGACTGACAAGGTCAAATATCACCAAAAAGTTAATATAATAAACTACCACGAACTGACTGAAGCGGTAAGAAAATGCTTGTCAGGTTATAGTTCATATTCCGTTGAGATTTTTGTAATGCAAGGTGATTCTCATAAAATATTACTAACAGAAGCAGAAAAAAATAAAATTAATGAAAGTGCAGTAGTGACGCTAAAATTTGATTGCGATGATATTATAGCATTTGCTCATCATTGTTTGACTAAAACCGAATTACAAAATATTATTAATCATTATATCTAAAAATAATACTAGCATCATATTTGTTTGAAAAAGCTGATTTTGTTGCTCCAGCAGCTACAAATTTTACTGCTCTGGGATTTATATTATAATATTTCGCCGCAGCTGTAATTGATTTGAATTTGATCTCCTCATCCGTTTCAAGGTTTAACGAAATAACAGGTTTTATTGGGCATCTAAAATTAATACCACCACCTCGTCCTTTTCTCACATTTTCCTGTTGGGTCACTAGCTCCAGATTTTCCAATCGATTGTCTGTTTTTACATTATTGATATGATTAATAACCAGACCATTGGGTATAGATCCGTTGAACACCTCGTAAACAAACCTATGACCAGTATAACAAACTCGATCTGTCGATGTTCCTCTAACAGTCACACTGATATATCCCATATTGCTCATATTATTAAGAACTTTTTTCGTTTTTCTGTTTCTTATAATACCACGATCGTTAGCCTCGTATAAATCAAAGACCGGATGCGGCTGAAACTCGTCTTGTAAGGATAAATTTTCAATATTATCATCAGTGACTTTACCGTTATAATGATATACTCGTTTCCCCTCTGGAATGTCATCGCAAAATAACGTGTAAATAAAATCTTTTCTAAACATCGTAATTCTTTCAGTATTATCTCCCTTTACACTAATCGTATAACCCGCTGGCGTTGCTTTACCAACAGATATTCCAGTAATGATATTAATAACCGAACCAAGTGCATTTCCAGCGTACAGATTGTACTTCGGATAAACATGATATACCTCTTGCTCACGTGCGCTTGTCAGATTTACTGTCATTATATTATAGGTGATATTTTTTATCTCTAATTGTTGTTTAGCGGAGTAAATTATCAATTAGATATTATACTATAGTATAATAATGTTGAAATTGCGTGATATAGCCAAGAGAAGTCTTATTGGAGAACCTGTTAAAATAGCGACTGCTTTTGCAGGTTTTGATAATAGTTATCAGTTTGATAATCAAATTGTTTTAGTAAATTTTTCTGAAACAAATCTCTTTCATCTGCTACAGACGACTGTAAAACGTGAGCTTGAAAAACACAAGGGTCTAAGATTGTTAGTGCAATATCACGTTATATTTTCAAAACTACTTGTGACGGAAGAATCTACTAACAAGGAAATTGCAGACCCTTACATCAACGCAAAATCTAGACGTGTTTTACTTGGTAGTGATCTTTTGTCACTATCTAATGAAATACACCAAGAAATTTGGAAAAAAATAGAAGAATTTACCGAATTAGGTTCGGGTTGGAAGTTTGAAATGATCAAGGAAATTTTGTTTCACACGATGAAATATGACGCATTACGCGGTAGTTCGTATATCGACCTGCCACCAAAAATAAAAAATAAACAGTGCTGTATAAACATAAAAAACGTCGATAGCAAATGTTTCCAATGGGCTGTTCTTTCCGCGCTATTTCCAGCAGAAAAAAATGCTGATCGTGTTGAGAAGTATATCAGTCACGTGTCAAGATTAAATTGTGCTGGTATTGACTTTCCAGTGGCAGAAAATCAAATACCAAAGTTTGAAAAGCAAAATAATGTTTCGATTAACGTTTTCGGATTAGATGAAAAAGAAAATGTCTATCCGAGGTATATTTCAGAAAAAGCTTCACAATCGACTATCAATTTACTGTTTTATAAAAATCATTACGTTTGGATCAAAAACTTTAACAGACTAGTTGGAAGACAGTATAATAAAAATAACAACAAAAAGTTCTTTTGTTATCGCTGCTTGCACGGATGTAGAGACAATGAAACATTACAAAAGCATTTGCAGTACTGTAGTGACGTACAAAGAATAACAATGCCATCTAAAAAAGATAGCGTGTTACAGTTTGTCCATCATAATCATAAACTAAAAATTCCTTTCGTCATATACGTCGATTTCGAATGCTTACTTCAACCTGTACTTGGCGTAGAAAATGATCCTAACCAATCGAGTACAAGAAAAATTCAAAATCATGTTCCATGTGGAGTAGCGTACAAGGTAGTTTGTTGCGCTGATTCGAGGTTATCTAAACCGATCAAATTATATCGAGGTAAAAATCCAGCTGTCTGGCTTCTCAAGCAGTTGATTAACGAAGTTGATAATATTACTTATCGTTTGAAAAAAGTAACTCCAATGTTAAAATTAACACCTCAACAAGAATCTGATCACGAGCAAGCGAAAATTTGTTATATTTGTGAAAAAGCTTTTGACCCTGACAATGTCAGGACTGACAAAAAAGTACGTGACCATTGCCATTTGACCGGACAGTATCGTGGAGCGGCTCATGACCAGTGTAATTTAAAATTTCACGCTCCAGATTTTATTCCAGTTATTCTTCACAATTTTCGAGGATATGATAGTCACATCATCGTAGAAGCTTTTGGTGATCCTGAGATAAAAGCTCATCTAAAACTCAATAATGTCATCAAATGCATTCCAAATAATTTTGAAAAGTATATGTCAGTTACGCTAGGTAAATTACGTTTTATTGACAGCCTGCAGTTTATGGCAGCCTCGTTAGATGAGCTAGTAAAAGGTTGTAGTAAATTTAATAACCTAAGAGACTGTTTTGGAGATAAATTTAATCTATTAGCTAAAAAAGGAGTTTTTCCATACGAATATCTCGACGATTGGAGTAAATTTGATGAAACATCTTTACCTAGCAAAGACAAATTTTACTCGCAACTTAAAAAAGAAAATATAACTGATGACGAGTACAAGTATGCACAAGATATTTGGAAAGAGTTTGATTGTGAGACTTTTGGTGATTATCACGATTTGTATTTGAAAACTGACGTGTTATTATTAGCAGATGTTTTTGAAAGTTTTCGAGAAGTGAGTTATAATAATTACGGACTAGATCCTTGCTGGTATTATTCTGCCCCCGGACTGTCATGGGATGCTCTGTTAAAGTTTAGTAAGGTAAGGTTGGAATTACTGACTGATGTTGATATGTTCAATTTTATTGAAAAAGGTATCCGAGGCGGTATTAGCGTGATAACGAAGAAGTATGCTGAAGCAAACAACAAATATTTGAAAGAGTATAATCCTGACCTTCCTTCGAAGTATATAGTTTATCTAGATTGCAATAACTTGTACGGGTATTCGATGGCAGAACCAATGCCTCTTGGTGGCTTTCATTGGATCACGGCTGATCAATTTCTATCAGAGACAGAAAAAAAGATACCCGACGATGTTTCGTATTTCGTTGAAGTTGATCTCGATTATCCAACTTCGCTACACAAACTACATAACGATTACCCTTTCTGTGCGGAATCGATGGTTATAGATTATAGTTTGTTATCAGAAGAACAACAAGCGTCAGCATTACCAAGACAACATTCTATGGTAAAGAAGCTAGTACCAAATTTGCTTCATAAACGTAATTATGTTTTGCATTACAAAGCTTTAAAACAAGCAGTCGATGCTGGTCTCGTGTTGAGAAAAGTTCATCGCGTACTAAAATTTAATCAGTCGCCGTGGATGAGAGGTTATATTAACTCGAACACTACAAGAAGAGCTGCGGCAAAAACTGATTTTGAGAAAAACTTTTTCAAACTGATGAACAATTCTGTTTTTGGTAAGACGATGGAGAATATTAGGAAACGCGTAAATATCGAACTAGTCAATGATGTCAATCGCAGAAACAAACTTGTGTCAGACGATGATTTTGTGAGCATGAAAATTTTTAATGAGAATCTTGTTGCGATACAAAGAAGAAAAACAAATCTAAAACTAAACAAGCCGATCTACGTTGGAGCTTCAGTGTTAGATTTATCAAAGTGGCTGATGTACGATTTTCATTATAATTTTGTTAAAAATCAATGGCCGGCTAGTAGATTATTATTTACTGATACTGATTCGCTCGTATATGAAATCGAATGTGAGGACATCTATCAGGACATGCATGATAATAGATATCTGTTTGATCTTTCTGATTACCCACGTGACAGTAAATTTCATGACGACACAAATAAAAAGGTTATTGGTAAGTTCAAAGATGAAATGAACTCGAGCGCTATCAAATACTTTATCGGATTACGTAGTAAAATGTATGCCGTATTATTGGACAATAATAAAATAACAAAAAAAGCAAAAGGTCTGCCTCGTGATTTTGTTAAAAAGTTTATAAAATTTGATGACTACAAGTACGCGCTTGATGGCGGTGTTAGTTTTATAAGAGCTATGTCAATTCGAACAAATCATCATAAGCTCGAAACAGATGTCCTTATCAAACGCGGTTTGAGCAATTTTGATGATAAACGTTATTGCGAAAATGGGGTAGATACATTTGCACTTGGGTATTGTCATGATGATAGAGATATATTTGACATTATCTTTGCAAACTAAAATTTTATCTAAACTTTAAAAATAATGCTTGAAAATTTGACAGTAACAAATAGCTACAGTAGCAAAATCAAATACCTAATGATGGACGGCAAACCATTGACAGTTGAAATTAATAATGAAACATCAGGCATATGCTTTAGTGGTACCCGTGACAAGTTAAAACTTTCGCTCATCAGATCTGATGACAGCGAGTATTTTAATTATCTCGAACAATTGTATCAAAAGTTGCTAGCGGAATTTAACAACTTTCACTGTCCGATTAGTCAGCAAAAATACACCAAACTTACAATTGATCTTGATCGGTCAAAGTTGTATTTTATCGACAAAAAATACCCTCTTAACAAATCACAAATAAAAGATTTGTTTGAGTCCCGTCGTTATGTCAGCGGTAAAATAAAGTTTAGCCTCTATCACCATGATAATGAAATATTTTTGATATCTACAGTTGAGACATTAACAGTTGGTAATGAGGTATAATACCACTTACCTTACTGGAATTCTAATGCGTAATTTAGTCCACAATCGCCACGCTCTGCTAAATCGTAATGATTTGAAAAATTGAGTCTGACATATCATTCTGCTTATTCTGGAAGATCACGTAATTAAATTTTACCTGTTACCTAGGTATTTTGCAACAGGTGTTCTATTGTATTTGTTTGGAGGTCTAGAGGGGTTGTTGAGCTCGGATTCTTAGCGCAATTATTGATTGCAACAGGTGTTCTATTACGTTACCTAGGTATTTTGTATTTGTTTGGAGGTCTGGAGGGGTGGGGAGAGGGGTTGTTGAGCTCGGATTCTTAACGCAATTATTGATTGCAATAGGTTTTCTATTACGTTACCTAGGTATTTTGTATTTGTTTGGAGGTCTGGAGGGGTTGTTGAGCTCGGATTCTTACTTTCCCCTACTACTGATAATATTCTGGATACTGCTGTGTTTTTATTCTGATGAGATTTATTCACATGAAAGTTATGCAAATGATTTTTTTTTAAGCTTAAAATGCCAATATTATGTTGAACAAGTAAATCTATATGTTGCCTTACGATTGAAGAAATCACTTCAGTAGTCATGAGATAAATATTGAATGTTCTCTGTTTAAAAATAATCTAACTTATTTCCAACTTTGTCTGTTCCTTGGCTTGTAAATTGGTATAGTCAAGGCTGCAAAGCAATTCAGCTTTGTGGATTCATGATGTCCATATATCTGGTGTCAACATTGAGGATTAGGATCTGCCTTTAAGTTATTTTCTTCAATACTATTTGTTATTAATTTAAATGACTTTGTATGCAAATGTTTTATGAAGAATACTATGAAACCAGGTCCCTGTAGGCTATATTTCATGGGGCTCAGTAGTTTGTGTTTACTTCAGCATTAAGCACAATTTCTCTTGAGTTTTTGAGTTTAGATCATTTTGTAAAACACTGTTGCCTGCAGTGGTACAACTTCCAATAAATCTTTATCATGCGGAGTACTATAACTGGTTGAAAATTAGGCCATTGACCAGTTTTTCATGGTTCATTCATTTGTGTGTACCTCACAATTCAGTGGCTCAGTTTCTCTGAATGTAGCTTGCAGAGCTATACATCATGAGGATTACTACAGCCATCAGTCAAAATTGGGGCAGTGAGACCTATATATCTCACCACTGTGACCAGCATTAACCTTTGTGTTAAACTTCATATATCAAAAACTATTCCCTTCAGAGTCCTGTAGTTTGGTTCATAGATTCATAATAAAGCGTATTTATAAACCAGTGACCTGCGTTAACTGTTTTGTTTAACTAGGTTTCCCATACACTTTTGCCTCAGGTCATGTAACTTTTTATGTTTACCTTGTAGACAAATATACTTAAGTAGGTTTTGGAGGGCAAAAAAGGAGTCAAATCATTAGACATATGCAATGGTTTCAAATGAAAAGTATGTATATGTAACTTACTGTGTTATAGGCGAGGACATGACAACACTGGGGTGACAGACAGAGTGGTGAATCAGCTTCTTACACAACTAGATGGTGTGGAGGGACTTGATGGTAAGCATACTGTAATACTTTGAAATGGAAAAGACAGTCTTGAGGTGAGTATGGCATGCTTGTATTGCATTTCAATACCTCTGGTTTGATCATGAAAAATGTAGGCATTTTTTTTAAGACTGTTTTCTCATGGGTTAACCAGGATGTTCTGCAAAAACAGTACTTCAGCCAGAATTTTTTTTTACAGAGTGACAGGAAAGAGGGGCACTTTGTACTATATGAATAATCTTTTAATGAACATTTCTTCAACAAGAAAAGAAATGGGGTTGTTTAAATCCTTCCATGGCCTGATGTCTACTGTTCTGTTGCTAAGAATAGATTTTGTTTTAATTAATATGGTGCATTCTAGATTTAGATCTATTGGTCACATAACCTTGGAAAGACCATCACATTATGTGAAGGGAAGTAATTTAAATTCTAATTATCAGAGGAAATGATTATACTCAGAGTGGTTAACTCCCTTGATATAATTTGATTGTTTTTGTGTAGTACATCAAACATTACAAATTCATTTTAGTAGAAATTGATAATGATAGTAATGACTTAAATATTTTCCCTCAAAATAAAGGACACCTTTTTTTAAAAGGGTAGCCTCCATAAGTTAGCTCTTATAACTTGGAGGGAGGGCACTTTAGTCCTGTTCTGTTTATCCCTTGCCCACAAGGAGATGTGTTTAGAGGGGATGTTGGTGTTTGCTAATGGTAATAAAAGGAACATGTTTACTAATAATCTTGCAATTGATGCTAATGCCTTTGATCCTACTCAGATGTATTTTATCCTGAAGGCATTCTGTTGATCCTGTTCATGTAATCCATATTCTCAAGGCATTGCTTTCATCCTGTTTAGATATACAATATTCTCAATACATCCCTTTATCCTGTGTAGATATACTTTTGTTATAAAGGCATCATTTTGATACTATATATATATATATATATGTACCATATTCTCAAGGCATCCATTTGATCCTGTTCAAATGTACCATATTCCTAAGGCATCCCTTTGATCCTGTTCAAATGTACCATATTCCTAAGGCATCCCTTTGATTCTGTTCAGATGTACCATATTCCTAAGGCATCCCTTTGATCCTGTTCAGATGTACCATATTCCCAAGGCACTCATTTGATCCTGTTCAGATATACCATATTACTAAGGTTCCTAAGGCAACCCTTTGATCCTGTTCAGATGTACCATATTCCCAAGGCACTCCTTTAATCCTGTTCTGATGTACAATATTCTCAAGGCACCCCTTTGATCCTGTTCAGAAGTACCATATTCCTAAGACATATCTTTGATCCTGTTCAGATGTACCATATTCGTAAGGCATCACTTTGATCCTGTTCAGATGTACCATATTCTCAAATCATCCCTTTGATCCTGTTCAGATGTACCATATTCCCAAGGCACTTCTTTGATCCTGTTCAGATGTACCGTATTCCTAAGGTTCCTAAGGCATCCCTTTGATCCTGATCAGATGTACCATATTCCTAAGGTATCCCTTTGATCCTGTTCAGATGTACCATATTCTCAAATCATCCCTTTGATCCTGTTCAGATGTACCATATTCCCAATGCACTTCTTTGATCCTGTTCAGATGTACCATATTCCTAAGGTTCCTAAGGCATCCCTTTGATCCTGTTCAGATGTACCATATTCCTAAGGCATCCCTTTGATCCTGTTCAGATGTACCATATTCCTAAGGCATCCCTTTGATCCTGTTCAGATGTACCATATTCCTAAGGCATCCCTTTGATCCTGTTCAGATGTACCATATTCCTTAGGCATCCCTTTGATCCTGTTCAGATGTACCATATTCTCAAATCATCCCTTTGATCCTGTTTAGATGTACCATATTCCCAAGGCACTCCTTTGATCCTGTTCAGATGTACCATATTCCTAAGGTTCCTAAGGCATCTCTTTGATCCTATTCAGATGTACCATATTCCTAAAGCATCCCTTTGATCCTGTTCAGATTTACCATATTCCTAAGGCACTCCTTTGATCCTGTTCAGATGTACCATATTCATAAGGCACTCCTTTGATCCTGTTCAGATGTATCATATTCCTAAGGTTCCTAAGGCATCCCTTTGATACTGTTCAGATGTACCATATTACTAAGGCACTCCTTTGATCCTGTTCATATTTACCTTATTCATAAGGCACTCCTTTGATCCTGTTCAGATGTATCATATTCCTAAGGTTCCCAAGGCATCCCTTTGATACTGTTCAGATGAACCATATTCCTAAGGCACTCCTTTGATCCTGTTCAGATGTACCATATTCCTAAGGTTCCTAAGGCATCCCTTTGATCCTGATCAGATGTACCATATTCCTAAGGTATCCCTTTGATCCTGTTCATATGTACCATATTCTCAAGTCATCCCTTTGATCCTGCTTAGATCTACCATATTTTCAGAGCATAATAAATCTCATTATTCTGATTATTTCAAACAAATGGACTTACTGTTGCGACTAAATATAGAATATCATTTTGGAATTGGAAACAGACAAAAGCTTATTCCTATATGTCCTACATGAAATTTACATGAAAATAAATAGAATTTGTTGATACAGATAACTCAGATTTTATAAGTGGAGGCATTGACTTTTGAAGTATCATCAATCCATGTATTACACTCTCAGTATCTTGAACCATATATTTTTATGCTTGAGTGACTTTTTTATTTTATCTGTCTGTTTATAACATCCTCAATATTTTAGACCCTATTTCACTAACACACATGAAAATTGCAATATCAATGTATAGCAGGATGCAAAACTAGACCTCTGTCACATAGTTTCTAGTTGTGAGTGACTTTTATATTTGTTTGTTGTTTGTTGTTGGGCTTAACGCCATTTTTCAGCACACGATAGGCTATTCATGGTGGAGGAAGAAACCGGGAAATCACCGGAAAGAACCACCGACCCACGAGAAGCTACTGGCAAGCTTTCTCACATATCTACATTAGCCGAATCCTAGACTCGAACACACGAAGACAGAGGTGAGATGGCAGTGATCCGTAACGGACAGTGCTTTAGACCACTCGGCCACTCGGGGCCCCCTTTTATATTTGTAGCTGTCCATTTGTTACCTCCTCAATACTTTGGACCAAATTTCACTTACACTTATAAAACTTAGCATGTGGGGACATCTCAAGGAAGATAGCTCTACCATAAGAAAACTTGTTATCTGTGACCTTGTTTATGCACTTTAATGATTTCCTTTGTTTTCACCCATTATGACTTGGATTTTATGTCCTCTGCTCTCACGATAATTGTTTTTTTATAGTGTCTTTAGAAGAGTAACTCAACCATACAAGAAAATGGCTCAATGTGACCTAATTTGTAGACTTTCATGATTCTGGTATTTTCTTCTGTTCCACTCAGCATTTACTCCAGGTACACTATGGTTGGCAAGTGAATTTGTGGTTACAAAAACCCACATTGCTCATTCATTAGAAAACTTACAAAATAAGTTGTAAGCAATACAGATTTCCTGGATAAAAGAAGATCAC
The DNA here is from genome assembly GCA_016746295.1 of Potamilus streckersoni. Lineage (NCBI taxonomy): Eukaryota > Metazoa > Mollusca > Bivalvia > Unionida > Unionidae > Potamilus > Potamilus streckersoni. The sequence continues at coordinate 22,371 of JAEAOA010002162.1, forward strand.
TTTGTCCCTAAAATTCTGTCTTCTTTCTTTAACAGAATAAAAATAATACTGGCAACAGTCCTACAGTTGTAATATAATGAATTTTTCTAATTGTTTGTAAATCTTATAATTGTAATACAGTACATTGAATTTGCCTACATGCTTTTCAGCACACAGTAGCAACCATCATTAAATGTATTCAGTTGATGAAATAAATGTATGTAGAAATACAAAAAGATATCATGTGATTATGATTTTTAATTTAGCTTTAGCAATTTTTCAGTCATATTGCTACGATGTCTGCAGTGTGGCAGTTTATAGTGATGTCTAGCACTGGGGCATCATGCCACAGACATGTAGCATGATGACCCACCTAGTCACCTTATCCTGACACCAGGCTGACCAGTCCTGACACTAACCTCTCAATGCTGAGCGCCAAGCGAGGAAGCTGTTAGTGCCATTTTTGTAAATCTTTGGTATGACTCGACTGGGGATTGAACCCATGACCTCCCACACCCAAGACAGACGCTCTAACCACTAGGCCACCAGAGCAGTAGAAATGCAAAAGGAAAAACACTTTTAGTGTGGCTATGAATAACATTTTCTTTTTTATCTCTCTGTTAAAATCTAATTTAATGAATTAGAGAATAAATTTAGTTCCAAAATTTAGGTGATTAGGATTAAAATCTTTCCATCCGAAAAATTACCTATGTTCAGCATGCATGCTACCATATATTCTCATTCTCAAGGCCAAATGAAAGCTGTACAGAATCAGATCTGCCATCACATAATGTACTGGTAGGTATGGGTCTGTGCAGTTTGTTAGGATTAATCAGAAGAACAGAGAACATGGATGGGATCTGCTGGCGTATCATGTATCAGCAGATTAGGGTCAATCTTATTTGCAGTTGGACTTAATTTATTCATGATAATTTGGTGGCTCTTTTCATTAATTTGTGTTAATTGAAACAGATTTATATTTTAAATATTATTTATTATGGTATTTTTTACTTGGAGGGATTTCTTCCCTTAAAGCCTTTTGGCATGCTGTCGACTCTCGGTTACTTAGAATATTCTGTGTTTTTAATAATAATGTACTTTATTAATTTTATCGGGGAGGCTGTTAAAATATGTAAAGGTATGTTACTCAGATTATGATCCCAGAGGAAATTAATAGTCAGATGTGGTTACCTCTCCGTTTAGTTGGCAGCAACTTTGATACACTTGAAACAATACAGAAAACCTTTCTCAGAGAGATAACCACTTAAATATTTATCTTGAAATAGCCTTTACATTATTTTTATTCAGTTCTCTATTATAAGGTATAGAATAGAAAATACTTCAAACATTTAGAATTAGAATTACATGTATTTTTTTATATTTGCTTATGATCATAAAACATGACCTGATTATTAGAATGTTACAAATTATGTTAATCCCTTTTGATCCAGTTGAATGTAGTAATGCCTCAACTCTCCAAGCTATCTGCATTCTTAATACTTTGATTATTATTTTCAGCACAACTTTGTGGATGACTTGTGTTTTGAATAAAAAGCATATCAATTTTGGGGTCAAAGGTCCAAATCCAAGGTCATCGTGATAAAAGAAAATTGTTTCTTGCATAATAACTTTGGTTTGAGACCAAGTACCTTGACCAAAGTATGTGATGCATATGAACTTAGCATGCAGAAGCTTATTGATTTGTGTGTCAGGGAAGAGTGGGTTTTTTTGAGAATAAAGTTTTTGTTTTTAGGTTAACTTATTTCGACAGACTTTGTGAATGTCATGCCTTTGTGTTAATAAAGAATCTTTTAGGTTCTGGGATCTCAAGGTCAGTGAACCCATTAATGGTATGTCTAATACTATGCATGGTAACTTTAGTTAGAATGGCATACATCGATGAAAGGTCCAGGTCATTAACACCCATTAGTCAATTATCCCCAGAGTCCGCCATGCCTTACCAGTACAAAGAGGACCATTAACAGGGAGCAGATATATAGTGAAATGTTTATTGTACATTTGGCACCGCTCTGGTGGCATATGTGGTTAGAGTGTCAGCCTCGGATGCGGGAGGTCATGGGTTCAAACCCCAGCTGAGTCATACCGGAGACTAAAAAAGATGGTACTAGCAGCTGCCTTGCTTGGCACTCAACATGAAGCAGTTGGTTTTAGGTCAGGTGGGACATTATGCTATATCAGTGATGCTCAAGTGCTTGACTATATTACTATAAACTGCCACACTGTGGACATCATTGCAATATCACTGAAAAATTGTTAAAGCTACGTTAATTTTCCCGAACACACCACAACACACTTATGCATTATAGTACTTTTGTTACAAAAATAGATTCATGGTGTCACTTCACAAATCATTTGGATCTTGCAAGTTTTGATAAGTCTGTTTTCTTTTCTTTCTTATCTTTTATCCTTCAAATTGCATTTTAAAATATAGACATACCAAAATATGTTTCAAATAAATTTATTAAAATTAATGTAGGAGCAATTGTATATGGTAAAAATGTAAATAATGGACTTAGACTTGTTACCAGTTATAACTTAATATGAATGCTTTGTTCAGTGATATCATGTTGCAGTTTGGTTGTGATAATTTGCATACATATACTGCACTTCTTATAGTTATACATGTATGTCAATGCATTTCAGGTGTATATGTCCTGGGTGCCACAAGTCGTCCTGACTTAATTGATCCAGCTCTGTTGCGGCCTGGCAGACTTGACAAGTGTCTTCACTGTCCAATGCCAGATGAGGTACATTTTGAACTTGTCTCTGTCTCCTGTTAGATGAGGTACACATTTTGTGCATGTCACTGTTCTGTGCCAGATGATGTACATTTTGAATTTATAATAATCCGTTTCCCAATTTTGCACTTACCACAGCTCTATGTCAGATTAGGTACATTTTGTATTTGTCACTGCTCTTTGCTAGATGAGGTACATTTTGTTCTTATCAAAGCTGAGATACATGTTGTCCTTGTTACTGCTCTGTGCTATGTCAGGTACATTTTTTCCTCTCCTGCAGTAGAAAAGTAAAGACATACAAATCACTTTGTATTGGTATTTATGCACATACAAGTCCTACCCATCTGCAAACTGCACAGATCTTCCATCATATAATATGCAGGCAGATCTGTGTCTCAGCAGTTTGTTAGAACTAATAGAAGTGATATTGACTCTTATCTGCTGGCACAATATACAGTGGCAGATTAGGGTCTGTGTTGTTGACCTTTCTTACACCTAAATATTTTTGGTGTATTGTCAGTAATATTCAGAGAATTTTGAGGTCACATTAAACAGATAAGACATTGGTAAGACATATAGATCTATGATAGCCATGTTACAGTCACCTTAAATATAAATAATTGTTTTCCACAGGTAAGACATATCAATTTATGGCCCTTGTCTTGAATAAATGCATTTGTTTTAAACTCTAATTGTAAACATAATGCCATGTTTTTTATTTATTTAATGATGTTTTTGTGTATACACAAAAAATTGCTGCTTACAGATGTATATTCCAAACAAAATAGGCTTTCCCAATAAGAAAAAATGCACATAAAACTGCACAGTACTTGGTAATAACCACTATGTTATTTCAAATAGCAGTATCACATGGCTGGATAGTAGTTTGTTACATGTTACAGGTACTTAAATTGCCCTAGGACAAAAGTAATCATATTGCTGAGGCTTTTCATACAGAAATGAAAACTTCTTAACTATTCAGCAAGTGAAAATTTCTCAAAACGTCTTTGCAAGATGCCACACAAAGTCATTCAAATTTCCTCACAGACAGATATTTAGTTTCAAGAGATTGTTAACTTTCTTTCATTTTATGCTGTCATTGTAAAAATGGTACTAGCAGCTGCCTTGCTTGGCACTCAGCATTAAGAGACTAGTGTTAGGACTGGTCAGCCTGGTGTCAGGATAATGCGACCGGATGGAACTTGATGCTTCATTTTTGCGGCATGATGCCACAATGTTTGACATCACTATAAAATGCGACACTGCAAATATAGTCATATGATGACAAATTTTTGAAACAAAGTTTAAAATCAGAATCACACACACACACACACACACACTAGATGTTTCAGAAACTAGGCACAACTTTTCCATTAATTAACCTATGCAGTTATTTGGTAATGCTGTTTTCACAATTCTGTAAACACAATATCAGCAAAGCACAAGACAAAAGAGGTGTGAAAACTCATGTCAAAACCCTGTATTTTAATGATTGTCTCTGTACTGTGAACATTACATCTATATAGTGCACCAGTGTGTCAGCACACATTCGATCTTTTCAACAAAATATCTGTAGCCTAGGTGCCAATTGAAAAGTAAAAAGATTCTGGAAGCAAGGACTAATTTTGATTTAACAGCAAGAACTAATTTTGATATTTACCAACAAGAAATTATTTTTTAGCAACACAAATTAATTTTATTTCTTCAGCAAGAACTATTTATTTTTGTCAACAGAAACTATATTTTTTTATTTAGCATCAAGAACTATTTTTTTATTTAGCATCAAGAACTGTTATTTTTATTTAGTAGCATCAAGTAATTTTTATTATCATCATCCTTTTTTTTGTTTAAAGACAAGGTCAAATAAAACCTTACCTTCAGTCATGACCAGAAATTGAAGTTATTGAGTGTTATAATTGTTGAGGTAGACTGACTATTTTCAGTTAATAATTAACTTACAATAACAGTCAAATGGAATAAGATACGGATACTGGATGAAATTCTATTGTATGGATTTATGGAAGAAAAGCTATGTAGATTTTATACATAAATAATTGGAAATAAACTGATGAAGCATGGAATTATCACATAAAAATTGAAGTAATAGCAAATCTTTAATGAGCAACTAGAAATGACACATTTTTGGGGTAAATTTCATAAGTAAGTATATAATAATTTCCATTTTTATTACTATTTTCTATACCACCTTTGAACAAAGTTTCACAAATGTTGGACCATTGCATCAAGTTTGGAAAAAAATTATGTGGCAAGAGTAATTAGAATTTCAGGATCCCTCATATCCCTCATACGGATAACATGGTTCATGCTTTTTGTGATGATTAATGAATACATATTTTATATTCTGTTGAGCATGATGTCATAAGCTGCTGGGTTTTGTTAATATAAAATATCAGTGAGAGTGATTTTAAATACAATGCTATTCACATTGTTTATAAGTCTGGATCCAAATACAAACAAAATAGACTATGATACTCCATCCCATGTGTCAGCAATTCAGGGTCTGTGTTATTTGCTCTACTGGTTACACCTAACAAACTGTAGAGACCCATATTTGCCAGCACATTATATGCCAGCAGATCTGCATCTGTACAATTTGCATTTGGATCCAACTCTTATGCAAGTATATGTGGTACAATAGTCCCCCTCTTGAACGGCTCCTCAGACAAACAGCTACCCACTTATTACAGCCAGAATCCCTTGGCATGAACAAGTTTGTATTTAAAAGTACTCCTCAGGAATGGCCACCCATCTAACACAACTAGCAGCCATCATATTAGTACAAAAATTTAAAATGTTCCCCTCACAAATGGCCAATAATTAATTCATATCATGATGTAAGGTAAGAAATCAGATTATCTCCATCATCGATACATGTCTCCCAATGTCAAGTTTCTGTTACTAAAAGAAGTGTTGACTAAAGTATAATACATGTAACACTAAGATCATTTATCTGTAAAAGCCAGTGTTTACAGGAAATCGACTCTACAATGTTATGATATAGGTTTTGACTTTACGCATGTGTCAAGTTCTTTTCTTTGATGATTACAACCAGACCAGATCATAACGGGGTGGGCATAGGCTAAAATAGATTCTGTGCATGCACACACACAAAAAGATATTAACTTGAATGAAACAGGGTACATGACAAAGACTGAAAAAACATGTGACAACACATTTTGGGCTTCCTTTACAAAGAAGGCATTTTGTCCACTCTTTCATATGTATATGTATAATGAAATTGGATAAAGTTGGAAACATCTGAATAAATCATTTCCAAACATTAACATGTCATCACGTAAACGGAGATATATTATTTTAGAAGAAAGTCAGTTATTCTACTCAATGTCATCAGGTACGGTGGGGATGGGAGACTTGCAGAATAATTTTATATAGAAAAGACTCAAATAAAACAATTTTATGTTGAGAAGACTCGAAAAAACAATGTCATACTGATAAGAAGGTTATTCAGCAGCAGTGAGAAAATGGAGAAAATGGAAAGAGAATTATGTGTGTACCAAGATTTAAATGACATTTTTGAATTGTTTTGCAATGTGCATGACAACAACAACTGCTCGCATATCACACCTATGCCAAGAATAAGAACTATAAATGTTGAAATAAGTCTATTATTATAACAAAAAGAACCTTTTAATAATTAATGTTACTTTTAAATGAAGATATTAAATGAATTTAAGTATGTAGCTTTCTTACTGTGTGCAGTACATATACTAATCACAAAAAATTTAGTCCCCCTCAGGAAAGGCCACCTGTCTTATAAGGCCACTTTCCCAGTGCAGAAGGGGTGGCCATATAAGAGGGGGACTACTGTATGTCAATGCAAACATCAGGTTGATGCTGTTTCTTTAATATTATTTTATGATATGTATAGTATATGCATATATAATATGGAAGATACGATATTGTAAGAATTTAGGAAGTTTCATATCATAATGTAATTTTTATGTTTCTGGGTTTTTTAATTAATAATAATAATAATTAATTAATAAGACATTTGAAAGTCCTAATGTTATTGTTTGGAGTAAATACATATAACTTGGTACTGTCATTAATAACTTTAGCACATACATGAAGCAACTAAATTTGTAAATTTGAACTCCGCATGATGTATTTTGATTTTAATTTCTGCATATGGTCATTTCAGAATGACAGATTACAGATCCTGAATGCCTTGGTAAGAAAACTAAACTTGGCAAGGGATGTAGACCTTGAATATTTTGCCAAAAACTGCACAGATTTCACTGGAGCTGATATCAAGGCACTGCTTTACAATTCGCAGCTGGAGGCTATCCATGAATTTACCAATGGAAATGAGCGCTTAAAAATAGGCAGTCCTTGTAAGCTTCCTAGTGAGGATGGTCTCTATGTTCGTACAAAAGATGTAGTGGGTGATCCCAAATTGAGGGGTAAGGTCATGACGAAAGAGAAGATCAAATCTTCAGCCTCTCAGAGTCGGTTCATCTACTTTCCTAACTTAGAGGATGGGGCCAAGGATTTAACTCCTGAAATGGAAGATAGATTTAACATCCAGGTAAAATTATAGTCTCCAGTAGACATATTTTTAGTCATCTATAACCTGGTTCCAAAGTTTCTGCAGATAACCATTTTCTTGAACTAGGCATTAGAACACATTTTTGTTTCCAAAGGAATGATGCTTTTGAATCAAGTATGAAAACTTCCATTTTGAAAGATAGTACATTATAAAATACAGTACAAGCAAAAACCACAGAAAAAATGTTTTTTGTATGCCAGAAAGATAATCTTTTCAAAAAAACTTCTTCCATTATTTTTATATTTTACACTTTCCAACTTGCCATTAATAGAAATATAACACCTATGGATTTTTTTTTTCTATTTCTCTGGTATTTGATTTTTACATTTTTGAGGTTAATATTTATCTTCCAAATTGTTTCCTTGCAATTCTTTATATTAATTTATATAGTTAGAATTTTTTAATTGGCATCATATAATCAACTGTGTGCTGATGTGCCATTAAGCTGAAGTACACACATACCTACTCAATCTCATGCAACAAGTGCCAGAAATCCATTGGGGCCCTGAGTTATGGATCACTGCCATCTTATCTCAGTCAGTGTTGGTTCGAATCTTAGGCTTGGCCACTGTGGCTACATGAGAAAGCTTGTTGGTAGCTTCTCATGGGTTGGTGGTTCTTTCTGGGGTTTTCCTTTGGTTCTTCCTACACCATTTATAATGGCCACCATGTATAGCCTATCTTAAAAATGGTGTTCAACCCATATAACAACAATAACAACAGAAATCAATCATGTAGTCAAAGTTTTTAATTTCCTTATTCCAGAATTTTATTCATATATATTTTGGAAAATGTCAGCTCATTTGGTAGTGTCAGATTTCTAATCCAAGTGTCATAGGTTCAGCACCCATCCAGGCCACCCAGGATGGCTCCCATTTCCCTCTGCATGAAATAGTCAGCAGTGTGCTGTAAATGCCATTAAAAGCAACAAAAACAAATAAATGTAATTGGTTTTGAACCAACAAGTTGTTAAGAAGAGAGTGTATAATTTCATAACTAAATCCTGAAATGTGTTTGCTAATAGGAAATTTTTTTCAGTTGGTTAGAACGTTTTAACAAATAAAAGTGAGTGATTCTTTCATATATACATCTAATACTAAAGCTGTTTAAATTTTCAAGATTTATTCAAGATTTTTGACAAAGTCGACCACTTTTCTCCTGATTCTCAAAAATGTTCAGCATCATGTGAGTTTGTCTGATCTTGCAGATTGTCTGATCTTGCAGAACAGCAATGTGTTCTTGTTTATGTTTAATGTTTAATGTTGTTCCAAAATTACCTTCACAGTCAGTGTATTCTAGAAATTAACAGTGCACTCCTAATTGCTTGCATTGATTCTATACAGATGTGAAGAAAAAAGTGGAAGTACTGTCATTGACCTACATATCCAGACATAATTTTTTTTTCTCTGAATAATTTGTGTGCACTGATGAAAATTATAAATTTTCTCCTGGTATTTTGTTCTGAAAATTAATATCTTTATTGTCAGGATTATGTACCAATACACCTAGCAAGTTCAGCACTGCTTGAAAGTGGTCTGTGTATACTAGGTTGCAGTATATCCGTGTTTGCTAATAATAAACGTTCATATTAATTTTTTAGTTTTTTTTTTACAGATAAAGAAAATCTGGTTGCATTTCTGTTTTTTGTCATGAACACATTTTTATATTGGTGATAAGTGTGAAGCAACCCTAATTGATGTAATTACCATATGTTAATGTCTGTAGACTCATGGCAGGTTCACAAACATCCTTGCTGCTTAATCTATTTGATTAAGATAGTTAACATTGATTTGCAATATAAAGATGTCTTCAGCAACAGAATTTACCAAAATGATAGACATCTGTTCATGTTATCCTACCTCTGAAAACATTAAAATAAATAATATTTTCCTTCAACACTGCTTGAAATTATCATAGCACTACAACTCCAAATTTAGTTTTAAACAATATTTATTTGAGAAACTTTGTCAAATGCAATTGCAAACATGGTTTTGTGGATTCAGTAAAAGCATTATTAGTGCCGTCTCCCAAGTCCAAATTTAGCAAGGATTGTCCTAAATATGTACATAATCCATGTCTTTTAGACCAAGTCAAGAACTTAATTACAGAATACCACTTTTTGTAATTACACTCTATGCAGAAAGACCAAAGTGACTGCATCCAGAATCAGGTTATCAAGGAGAAATCAGCCATTCACTAAAAGTTATACAGCAGAAACGTTTAAATCTTGCATGTCAGTGATGTTGCCCGCTATTTCTCATATAAGTGTCAACTCATTTTTGATTACTGGAATTGGAAAAACAACTTACAAAACTGTATGAATGTTTAAACTTAATGTCACAAGTTAATTGACTTTACTGAGAATATGTTGGTAGGGGTGGGGTGGTTCTATTGTGATAACTGTTGCTACATTTGGGATTTTTTTATCATCAGGTTTCCCAGATCCAGATATGTGACAGGAAGATGTCTGTGCATATCCCTCAAGATGAGCAAATTGAGTCGCCACTATCTGCAACCAAGATGTTCACTGTCCAGCAGTCCCATCTAGAGAAGGCACTTGCCAAGATGAGACCATCCGTGTCGAAAGAGGAGAGATTGAAATATAGAAGGATGTAAGTAATCTGTACATCAGGAACTATCATTAAACTCTTAATTGTTGGGTAATGTGTCTGATAACCGCTAAAATCCATGTCTCCTTGAGAAAGCTTTTAGCCTCCATTTTATCTGTATTACACAGCCAATAATTTGTTAAAAGCTGTCATTAAAGTCAACAACAAGAAATGAATAAGGATAGATTCAAATACATGGCTGAAAAATCTAAACAATTTCAAATTAGCTTAAAACTGAGATATTTGTGAAAGTGCATTTTTAAAAGATTTCGTTGTTACTGCATATTTTTTTTATCTTGGCAACTTGCATAAAATTTTATTTGCATGGGAAGATTATTAGCTAACCACAGGTGGCCACATGTTTGGAGGGGGGTTTACTCTGAAGTATAATAATTGAAGTTAGATGACATTTCCTCACCAGAAAATATATTTTTTCTTACTTATTCTTTTCCCCAATCTAATTAATTGTTAAGGAATTTATAGCCCATGAATAATATTCTTACTCTACAGGTCAAAGGTCACAGTTTCAATTTACACTACATCATAAACCATGATTAGCTTTTTGCATTAACATGTTGAAGTATAATTATTAACTACAGTAGACTCTCGATTATCCGCGATAATGGTGGGGAGAGCTAGCACGGATAATCAAATACAGCGGATAAACCAAAGTGCATATATACAATCCAGATATAGTGGCATTAGTTAAATTTTTCGCCATAATATCCTACTTATGTTTACCTTTTGTGATGCAGGCCAATGTTCTTCTTCACTAATATCCTAATGTCATAACACAAAAATAAATAATTAAATTTAATACAATTATATTGAACATTAAAATAAAGGAAGATGAATAAATGAACAAACAAAAACAATGAATGTTTAGGAAAAGTAGACTTTTATTGATTTCTGTTTTAATGACATAGCTTCTTTCTTCTTTATGGTTGCTCTCAATCTGCGTAATACCAATTTATCTGAGAGCAGAGAATCACTTTGTTGCTCCAGATACTCTAACAAACTCTTAGTCAATTGAAGAGCAGATGAATTATATATCCTTCTTTCAGGAATAAGTTCCATGTCTTCGTCGTTCCTCTCATCCGAATCTGTTGTCTGCCCTTGTGCACTTTTAATGATTTCATTGTCGGAGAAAACCTCACACCCTAGATCGTCACAATCAACATTCAACCATTCTAAAATATTTCCACTATCAACTTCCTTACCACCCTCTGTACTCTGTAAAATGGCGGCTAATTCAGAAGTCAAAATATCTTCTTCATCGAAACTATTGCAGTCGACAGTTTCAACTTCAGGAAATATTTTTTTACATGATTTACTAATTGTGGTTGGCTTTATGGAATCCCAGGCATGTGCAACTTCGTAGATAGCACCCAGCAATAATACTGTTTTTGAGAAAGTTTTTAAATCATTGCCTTCTTCCACTAACTTCTGCAGAAGTCGTCCTCTATATAGCCTCTTCATTGCAGAAATCACCCCTTGATCCATTGGCTAGATTAGCGAGATTACATTAGGTGGCAAATAATGTGTTATTATTTTACCGTCAGCAGACTGCAAAACCGCTTCATTTGGATGGCTTGGAGCATTGTCTAATAAAAGAATGGCTTTCTCTAGCAAACCTTTTGATCTCAGATGCTCGCAAACTTGTGGTACAAAGTTTTCATGGAACCATTTTTAAAAATTGTGGTATCTATCCAGGCTTTCTTCTGATTAAAATATGTCACAGGCATATTGGTTTTTTCAGTTCCCTTGAAACAACATGGCTTTTTTGCTTTTCCGATTACAGCTAGTTTCACTTTATGAGAACCAGTAGCATTTGCGCAACATAAAGCAGTGATTCTTTCTTTGCTGGATTTATGCCCCGGTGCTCGACTTTCTGATTTATGTGCAAATGTTTTTGTGGGAAGACATTTCCAATTTAGGCCAGTTTCATCAGCATTATAAATTTGTTCAGGAGTCACCTGTTGCTCTTCTATGAACTTTTGAAAATCATTTTGGAACTCATTTGCAACTGTTTCATTGTTGCTTAATTTTTCCCCATGTATAGAAATCTCACGTATTCCATGCCGCTGTTTGAATCGCGTCAGCCATCCCGAAGATGCATTGAAATCACCTTCCATTCCTAATGCATCAAAGTATAATTTTGCCTATTTTGCGCAGATAATTCCTGAAACAGGAATGTTTTGTGCCCTTTGTTGGTTAAACCATTGCAACATCGCTTGATCAAGCTCATCATAAGCTGACAGTTTCATTGTTTTTCTGCTTGATAAGCCACTTGATGAATCAGAATTACTGGCGTTAGTTAATCAATTTTTTTTTTTCAGAGATCGCGATCTGTTGTTTCACCTATACCATATTGTAAAGCTAAGTTTTTGGTAGACCCGTCTTGCTCAAGATTCTTAATTATGTCGAGTTTTTGGTTAATTGTTAAAACTATGTATTTCCTTTTCCGCTCCATTATCTTCTTTCCAACACAAAAACTTAAATACAGTATTTTTGGACACAACTAAAGTAGCCTACTGTACTGATAACAACTGAAGATTCGTACTGTTCTTTTAACAGAACTCCTTCCCCACTACCAAAAAAAAGGCATTTAACATCCGCAATTTCCTTGGGACTGGAAATAAAGCCCTATTATAAAATTATATAACAACTCTCTCGCCGAGAACCAGTCATATGCCCGAGTCGTCGTTAAACAGGTCGGTCGACTTCCTGTATAAAATTTTTGATTTTGAAATCGTCGCATAACTCCCCATCTTTTTAAGATATGGAGTAAAATATTCTTTAAAAATACATTGCAGCAGTTAAGCTGCAAAGCGGTAAACTGCACGGATAATCAAGAGTCTACTGTATTTAGGGAAGACCTTGATTGTACAAGGGGTACAACTGTGTTGTTCTTGTACCTATTACATCATTTGGTGTTCATAATGTGGTATTAGTTATTTCCCTTTAATTATCTCTTCTAAATCAATATGGGAGAATGTAATTATAAGTTTGTTTCTTCAACATGTATCGCTGATTTACTGATCTTGAAAAGAGTAGATTGTTTCAGATTTCATACTTTACCAATGCAGTTTAGTGAATGAGTTTCCACCTGTTGGACATGGTACACAAAATCACTAGCTATTTGTCAGTCAGTTCAGTATACATCCATTATTGCTCATCACTAGCTGCCATTAACTTTTAAATACCACAATTCAAAATATCTATGAATATCACAATGATGATAGTTTTTCAGTGCAAAGTGAAGTGGATCAAAATTGTTTTAAACAGGTTACAGGCTACTGGCATAGATCACATTATAAAGAAAGATCTCTCTCTCTCTCTCTCTCTCTCTCTCTCTCTCTCTCTCTCTCTCTCTCTCTCTCTCTCTCTCTCTCTCTCTCTCTCTCTCTCTCTCTCTCAGTTTTATTGGAAATCATTTCTTAAACTCAATGGCATCAGATAGTTGATTTCTCTAAACAGATTCCCATTATTATTAGAATTTGGATACAAAAGGGCTGGGAATACAAGTGTCTCTTATTAATTGATAATTAATAATTGGTACAAAATGGCCAGAAACACAAATGTCCTTTATTAAATGGTACAAAAGAGCAAGAAATACAAGTGTCCCTTATTAATTGATACAAAAAGTCTGGGAATACAAGTGTTCCTTATTAATCGGTACAAAATGGCTTGGAACACAAATTTCCTTTATTAAATGCTATGAAAGAGCTAAATACAAGTGTTCCTTATTAATTGATACAAAATGGCATGGAAAACAAATGTGTCCTTTATTGATACATAAGGACTGGGAATACAAGTGTCCAGAGTAACACATTTTTTCTTCTCCAACAGCTTGTTGTATGGGCATTTTGATTTAGTCCTCCCCATCCATTGGTATGTCCCAAGAAATTTGTTGTTTTTTTTTGTAAAAATGTAAATCAGAATGGACAAATAAAATGTTGCAGACATATCCTCATAGCCATTTTCAGTTTTTTTCTTCACATGTTTTTTATTTATTCTTTAGACTTAGAATTTTTATAGAAATGCAGAAACAAATTAAGGTACAGAAATAAACTCAGATCTGCCATTCCATAATGACAAGCATGGCTCTGTTAATTCCTAACAATTTTGCAGTTTTAGACCAGTCAGTACACTATGCTATGGCAGGTCTAAGTTCATACCATTTGTATTTGGACTTGATTTGCAAGGGAGCATATATGGTACCTCAAGCTTAGCCTTACTCTTAAGATATTGGATAGTTCTGTTTCAGTAGTCATGAATACATCCACCCCACCCCGCCCCACTTCCCTATTGATGGGAAGAGACTCATAACACAATTTGATCTTTTAATAACACAATTTGATCTTTTATTATATTTTATTTTGTTAACTGATCATACATCTGCCCATCTTAAGGAATAATTTTGATGATGAAATAACAATACTGTTATTTGTGTTTTGTTGTACAACTACATTCAAATTGAGAGAATGGCTTTGTCATCTTCAAATCACAGCTGGCATGTATCCAAAAGATCAAGTGATTTATGCAAGATATCTTATTGAAGTTGAGTTCTAATTATCTGTAATTAGTTCTGACAAGTATTGATATGAGGTCATATTTTTTTTACCTTTATACTATCTCAGATTCAGATATCAACTTTCATAGTGCTAAAAGAGAAAAATGACATGTGGAACATGCTTTTTCTAAATGTAACTCCCTGGCATGCTGTGTAATGCTTCATATGTTTAATATCCTATGCACAGGTGAGAAACTGGGAAATCCAGCCTGAAGTTCAGAATTTGTGGGCAGAAACAAGAATTGGTAGAATATTTTTAGAAACAAATTCTGATCCTCAGGGTACAATTTCCCTCGTGAATGCATATGACTTTCTCCTCATTTCTTATAAGGAAATAGTTCAGGGAAAAATAAGATGGCATATAATAGGTATGGCACTAGAGTACATTTTTTTAAGATTTTATGAAATTAGAAAGCACATATAAATAGTAGCTTGTAGGAAAAGATTTGATGTAGACAACAGTTGCTTGTTTTAGGCTGGTACAATTTTTATCCTTGCAGTACTAAAACTGCAAGAAACATTGAAAATATTCCCCATGTCATAAGCATAATGACATAATGTAACATTGTTAATATTCACCACATCCTAAGCATAAGTATGTTATCTAACTTCACTAATATTCATGATGGCATAAGTTTAATGACATAATGTAACATTGCTAATACCATATTTTCCCACATACATTCCACGGGTTATACCAGATTTTACAAAACTCTGCAAGTGGTCTGTGGGTTATATAAGGATTTGATCTATATCACAAAATTTTTCCACATAATAATATTTCAATATAATGTTTGATAAACATAACTACATAACTTATATATCGTTATAGTTTTGTTTAGCTAGGGTTGGATATTATGGCTACTACAGTGACTTCACAACAACTTACGGTATTGGGACCAAATCAGCATTTTGGGATAAAAACTTAAAATTTTGTATTCATTATGTTTTCATAATCAATATTTTCTGTTTTCAATTGAAATACCTACCAAAGTTTAACATATATTAATGATAAAAATTAAAACATGTGTATTGTTATCTTGTCAATTCATCTCTAAAAGGCCAAGTCCGATGATTGAAAACAAAGACATTATAAATAGCAAAGATGAAGACAAAGAAGCATTGTCTACCTTCTGGGGTGAACAAATGTTCCACATTCACCATCCAATTTTCCCATTCCATGCACATGTAAGTTTTAAAGGGATGATTGACAGCAATATTCAGGGGCTGCAACTTGCACATTAGACCTCCGGGGATTACGAAAATATGTGCACCATAAGAGTTTATAATTGCTTGAACTTCTGTTTCTTTGTGCGCCGCCATCAAATAAAAAATCAGAGATCTCTGGGAGAAAAATCCCCAAGGCCTAACTCGATAACATTTATCAATCCAGATTTTCAGTACATCAGTTCCTCCATCCTTTTTTGTTGCAATGGACAACAATGCCTGAAGGTAGTTTCTCACAAGGCATTGTCATCCGCTTGAAAATCACCACAGGTTTAATTTTCACTCCATTTGCATCACAAGCCAGTACAACTGTGAAAGAGGTTCGCTCGTGCCCAGTTGTTGCCACTTTAACAGTTTTAACGTCAACTTCGTCCATTGACCTTGTTGCCGGAATGTTGAAACACATCAGTACTTTGTCCATATTAATAATGGCTGAATGGGGAATATCAAGCTTCTGAATTTCCCTGGTGATGAATTCACGAAAATTATCTATATTCTTCTCCCAATTCTCTGGTAGACATTGATGGTCTTTCAGGTTCAGATTGACAATTGGTTCCTCTTCATAAATTTATATACCCAGTGCACTCCTTCTTTAAGATCATCAATGTGCCTCTTTGCTGCCATGAGTTTGGCAACTGTTGAGATTGGTCAATTGTTTTCCCACTGGGCCAGCATCAAGTAGAGACCATTTTGCTTTAGGTCCATGATGAGCACATTTTCATGGATTCATCATCTCCAGTGCTCCTATTTATTTTCTCCAACCTTGGATTAAACTCATTAATATCAAATTTTCTGCCTGTGACTCTATTGCCATGCACTTCAGCCATGCACTTCAGCATACGCCATTGCAGTTAGTTTGAAGTCACCTGTGTAAGAATTTTGTTTCAGCATTTTTTAAATTTAACAGAAATAAATTATTTAAACTTGAATCTACACTTCATAAGAATATAAGATTATTTAGAAATGTTTATGTTTATGTTGCCTGTAGTTGTTGCTCCTGAAGACAGCCTGCACACACAAGCACTGTGTACCGAGCCTGAATAGTTAATTGACATCATGCGAGCTACATTTGAAATTAACAATTGTGGCATTCAGCCTCAGGACCTCATCCCATTGCATATCAGGCTCACAAGTACCTGGCTTCAAAATTCAAATATGCAAGCCGCCAGCTGGAGTGGAGGCAGGGTGACTAACTTGAACTGATGCAAAGGGATGAATATGAACTAAATAAATAATATGAACTAACTTAATAGTGTAAATAAAAATTTGCATGTTGGGTGGGTGATTGAAAATGAAGTAGTTGTATGTACATCCACATGTAAGCATTGACGAAATTAGTCCTTCTAAAAACAGTAATGGTAGAAAATGTGAACATACACAAAAATGTTCATCAATCTATCATTGTGGGTTATACAAACGTCCAGAGTATGGCAACGATTTTTTACACAAAACCCCCAAAACCCGCAAACTATAAGAGGGTGTGGATTATCTGTGTCTG
Organism: Potamilus streckersoni; assembly: GCA_016746295.1. Lineage (NCBI taxonomy): Eukaryota > Metazoa > Mollusca > Bivalvia > Unionida > Unionidae > Potamilus > Potamilus streckersoni. The sequence goes on from JAEAOA010002162.1 coordinate 39,610, forward strand.
CAGGATATATGCTGGAAAATATGGTAATCATGATGACATAAGCATAAGGACGTAATCTTTACATTGTTAATATTCATGAAGGCATAAGCATAAGGACATAATCTTTACATTGCTAATATTCATGATGGCATAAGCATAAGGACATAATCTTTACATTGCTAATATTCATAATGGCATAAGCATAAGGACATAATCTTTACATTGTTAATACTCATGAAGGCATAAGCATAAGGACGTAATCTTTACATTGTTAATATTCATGATGGCATAAGCATAAGGACGTAATCTTTACATTGCTAATATTCATGATGGCATAAGCATAAGGACGTAATCTTTACATTGATAATATTCATGATGGCATAAGCATAAGGACGTAATCTTTACATTGTTAATATTCATGATGGCATAAACATAAGGACGTAATCTTTACATTGTTAATATTCATGAAGGTATAAGCATAAGGATGTAATCTTTACATTGATAATATTCATGATGGCATAAGCATAAGGACGTAATCTTTACATTGCTAATATTCATGATGGCATAAGCATAAGGACATAATCTTTACATTGCTAATATTCATGAAGGTATAAGCATAAGGATGTAATCTTTACATTGATAATATTCATGATGGCATAAGCATAAGGACGTAATCTTTACATTGATAATATTCATGATGGCATAAGCATAAGGACGTAATCTTTACATTGTTAATATTCATGATGGCATAAACATAAGGACGTAATCTTTACATTGTTAATATTCATGAAGGTATAAGCATAAGGATGTAATCTTTACATTGATAATATTCATGAAGGCATAAGCATAAGGACGTAATCTTTACATTGCTAATACTCATGATGGCATAAGCATAAGGATGTAATCTTTACATTGTTAATATTCATGATGGCATAAGCATAAGGACGTAATCTTTACATTGTTAATATTCATGATGGCATAAGCATAAGGATGTAATCTTTACATTGATAATATTCATGATGGCATAAGCATAAGGACATAATCTTTACATTGTTAATATTCATGATGGCATAAGCAGAAGGACGTAATCTTTACATTGATAATATTCATGATGGCATAAGCATAAGGACGTAATCTATACATTGCTAATATTCATGATGGCATAAGTGAAAGGACGTCATCTAACATTGCTAATACTCATGATGGCATAAGCATAAGGACGTAATCTTTACATTGCTAATATTCATGATGGCATAAGCATAAGGACGTAATCTTTACATTGCTAATATTCATGATGGCATAAGCATAAGGACGTAATCTTTACATTGCTAATATTCATGATGGCATAAGCATAAGGATGTAATCTTTACATTGCTAATATTCATGATGGCATAAGCATAAGGACGTAATCTTTACATTGCTAATATTCATGATGGCATAAGCATAAGGATGTAATCTTTACATTGCTAATATTCATGATGGCATAAGCATAAGGACGTAATCTTTACATTGCTAATATTCATGATGGCATAAGCATAAGGACATAATCTTTACATTGCTAATACTCATGATGGCATAAGCATAAGGTCGTAATCTTTACGTTGCTAATATTCATGATGGCATAAGCATAAGGACATAATCTAATTATTGCTAATATTCCTTATTTCAAGCATAATGAAATAATCTAACATTACTAATATTCTTGATGCCATAATCTAGCATTGGAAATATTCATGATTATATAAGCATAATGACATCATTTATAATGTCATTGATAGGTTAACTCACATGAACAGAATGTCTCCAACATAATAGTAATGATAGAAAGGGATTGTAAAGTAGCAACAGCAGCAGAATTAGGGGTTTTAAAATTTAGTGTTAAGGATTAAAAGATCCAATATGAAGTACATAATAGCAGTGAAAGGGGTGCATGTACGACATGGCTTTGTGCAGTAATAGTACACAATACACTCCAGATGATATTAAATCTTCATTTCTTCACATTTCAGATATGAAAATTTCCTGCTGTCAAGGGGAGGTAACTTTGGAACAGGCATACATGATTTTACTATGAAAGCCACATTGGCTTAGTGACACAAGATGAAATGAGTCAAATTTATTTTGCCTATCACCAGATCAAAGATAGCACACTTACATTTACCATTCACAAGTCAAAGCAAGATCCAGTGACTCTTTAGCATGTTATACACACTATAATTGTTTTTTTTTATTGTTGCCTCACAGAATTGAATGTGAATTGTAAGAGTATATTTTTCTGGAACATTGTATGAGAGATGTTATGACACTCAGGAAATGTTATAAAATAACAAACATTGACCTGGAAGTTTAAATAAACCATTAGTGCGAATATAATTATCCATAATTCTAGATGAGATTATTGGACTGCCACTTACAGGTAAGACAGGCAAGGTAGGTTAAAACAACATGGGTGAAATTCTTATGCAAGACAAGCATATATCTACAAAGCTTTGTGTACAATTTTCCAATGATCTTTAGATGGGATTTTAGGGCTGCAATAGTTTTCAGTGATATGACAGGTAAAGTTGTATTTACAAGCATAAAGGTATCTCATTTGACAGTAGCATGAGTTCTTGAAGCTATGCTCCATGGCAACATTGATACAGGGCTGATTAATGGAGAATCAAATAAAAATAACAAAATTGAATGTAAATCTTTGATTGTTGTGAATTATATTAGTTATCTTCCATCCCAGTTTTCTAAGACTGGTTTTAAAATGTAAAAATAAACTTATCAAAAGATCATTGGAGAACTTCAGCACATATTTATCCTGTAGTGATATTAGAGATTTTCAGAATTATTTTGTAATACAGTTCAGTGTTTTCTTCAGAACAACAAGACAAGATGGACACTGTTCTGCCACCATATACTGCATCAGCAGATCATTGTCTGTGTAGTTATAAGGTACTCGTATACTTTGAAATCAGAATATAAAAAGTACACATTAATGTTATTTTACATTGTGTGTCTTCAGGTAATAAAATTCTGAAGAAAAAATACTCTGGTTAAATCTTCAAGAATTTTGGTTTCAATAATTATTACATTGCTTCAGCTCAGCTACAAGACTAGTTGTGTTATTTGGCTTGTAGTGCTGTAGGTAGCTAAATTGGCCTTATTTATTTTTAGATAACATTTTTGCAGGTGATTAATTTTTGTTTTGCCTATGTAAGCCATCAGTTGACTTGGTGATAGCCATGGCAATGGTGTTATTATCAACATTTCTAAGATTGCAGATTAAAGTTCTTTCTTTTGTGTACGCATGTCTTGAATAGTTGGAGTGAATCGTATGGTTCAAAGATGTGATGCTTTTTTGTGGAAAACACTCGTCTTCTTTAATATATCTACATATTATATGCAGGCTAGCCACATTTACAGTGAGTGTACATTATTGCATGATTTTCAAAAGATATGTATTCCTAGAACACTTTTTGTCCTAAGTATATTCATATACCATATGCACAGTGTTTGTACTTCATCACATGTTTCACATGTAAGCTGCTGAATTCTGCAGAACACGTCTTATCCTAAATATGTCATTTATCACAAACAAACTGGACACCTGTACAGTTTTTCACATGATAAGGATCTTTGTATTAGTGTTTTGGAATTAACAGACGGATAATACAAAAGTGAAGTTTGTGTTCAAAGCTTACATTAATAAACTGATTTTTTCTATTGAAAGGCTGCTTTTATTCCTTAATGTTGTTTTCAGAATGTCTCTACATTTAGAAATATTTTGCAAGTTTGGGGGGTAAAATTACAGAGAATTAACTAAATGACAGACCTAGATTCATTTTTGTACTGCTTCAGCAGCAGGGAGGGTGAACCCTACAAAATTTTTGCTTGTGAAATTAACCTGAATAAGGGTTCCTACAGAGGCTGAAAAAAAGGGTCAATAACCCTAAACCAAAATATCTAACTTTTTATATTACCGTACGGACGGTTATAAACCACATAATAAACCACATGAGGTTAGCTCAGTTTTGTTATACTATTATTGACTTTTTTTATCCTGATTTTATTGAACTATTTTTGACGTTAAAAACTCAAGCAAAAATTTTGTAGAGGTTCACCCTCCCTGCTGCTACTGACTTTGTCACCTAACTTTGTCACCTGACTTTGTCACCTGACTTTGTCAGGGCATTAATATCGGGACTTTTAACAATAGATTTGGGTTTTTAAACAGATATACAGTTCATAAACAGATAGTTCTGACTTTGTCACCTGACTTTGTCAGGGGGAACTAACCAAATATTTTATCCAGACCTATACGATATCTGGATCTAGGATCATGTAAATTTATTGTTATAAATCCAAAAGGAACTGATTGTGCTTTAGAAAAGAAATTTTTAAATTTAATCATATCCATGTCCCCTGAACACCAAGTATAATAAATATTCTGCAGGGTATAATTATCTACTCCATTAAACACAACCAAAATATTACAGTTATCTCTAATCACTTTAGGTATCTGTGTATATCTTTGAGTAACATAAATCACGTCTGTGTTTTTGTGACGACCTCGAGAAAATATTCTAGCTGGATTAGATTGTTTGTCCAACATTACATCATCATATACTACAAGAATATTAATGAATCCATCCAAGTCATCTACAGATGGGGCTTCATCTATATCTGTGATAAAGTCAGTAATATCTTCACCGTCTTTATTAACAGATTTTGCTTTTTCATTAAAATCTTTAAGTACTTCGTAACAATGCTGATCATCCACAAATGGTGCTATTAAATATAGTTTGTTCCATCTCATCCATCTCATTATTAAATTTAATAATAATTGTGTTTTACCCGATCCAGATGGACCTATTATAATCATTCTTATCGAATTTGGTAATGCTGGATGGTGCTTTACTGGTTCTTGTTTTCGTGTCGCCGAAAAATCAATTATTGTATCCATATTATTAATAATATGAGTCTATATTGTTTTCGATGTAGATCATATACACCCACCGTTGGATTGACAACAATAATAACAAAAAATAAACGACATGCATTAACAGGTAAATGTGTAAAATGTGGTACACAAAAATATAAATTTATCTCAGGGACAACAAAGATAGGTGGGGATATAGCCGCATTATTAGGAAAATTACCCGGATTACCATGGGCTAAATATGTTGGTGAGAAACACCTCCTTGGATATAATTATTGTGGTCCTGGAACTCGACTTGATATCCGACTTGATGATCAAGATCAACCAAGACCAGGAGAGTATCCAGTAAATAAAATTGATCAAGCATGTCACATTCACGACGTTGCTTATAAAAATCCTGATTTGCAACAACGGCATCTTGCAGGTGTAAAATTGATTCATGCATTAAATTCTATACCCAATAAATCTGTTAGAGAGAAACTCGCTAGTTTTCTAATAAAATCCGCTATGAAAAGTAAAATAATGTTAGGGGCTGGTAATTAATTATATAATTATTATAATGGAATCTATTTATTATAGTCTTTCAGGGTATTGGAGGGGTAAAGCAGCAAAAGTTTCACATTCTGTTGCTGCAGCGTGGTTAGCACGACAGGCAATATGGCAAATTTATCTACCACCACCAAAAACAATTCAATATGCACATTTTGATGTCAGTGTTCCTAACGAAGTTCATCAAGCAGATATTTTTGTTTTTACCACACGATACTATTAAAACACGTGGACGAAAGTCACGCATGTACAAATACGCATTAACTGTTGTTGATATTGCAAGTAGATATAAAGAAGCTGAACCATTATTAACAAAAACATCATTTGAAGTAGCATCTGCGTTTGAGCGAATTTATCAACGTGGTGGTCTACAATGGCCACAGTTATTACAAGTAGATCCTGGCAAAGAATTTCTTGGTGCAGTATCATTTTTGATAAAAAAGCATAATGTCAAAATCAGACGAGGGCATACTGAAATTCATCGTGATCAAGCAATCGTTGAACGATTTAATCGAACACTTGCTGAGCGTTTATTTGGATATCAATATGCGAAGGAAATATCTGCTGACTTTAAGTCCGGTGAGAGATCTCGTGAATGGGATGCATGGTTACCAAGTGTGATATCTGCTTTAAATAATGAAATTACTCGTGCAACTTCCATGAAACCTTCTAATGCAATAACAAAAAAAAAATATATACCCCGTAGCGATGAATACGGACAACGAGGTCAACAACCAGTATAAGGTAATGTGATTGTGAGATATTTATACGAACCAGGGGAGTTGGAGGGTGGCAAAAGACGAGCTACTGACCATATTTGGAGTGTGACCACACATACAATTTCTAGCGTGGTTAGATCTACTGGAAGACCACCCATATACAGACTAGATTTTACTGCCCCTCAACGTGGATTTGTGCGTGAACAATTGCTAGTAATTCCTGCGGATACACAATTATCTCCTCGTTCACTTATGTAAATTAGCACTAGGGCGTCCACCACCCCGACGTCGGTTACATTCAAGACAGGTCAGCATCACATTTTCACGTGTGTGACCAAGATCACTAATTATTCTGTGTACGGTAAATTGTCTTGGATTATTATTCGAATATTGCCATAACATTATTGTATTACAACTTGCACAGTGATTATTCTGTAATTGTTTTAGTTTTATAATAAATTCAGTATCAATATCAAAGTTACGTTTATTTTTTTTGTCACATTGTTTATAAGACGCTAATTTTTTCTTTATTACATCAGCGTCATTAGTAATCTCCTCAGTTATCACATAATCTATGACAATTCTATGTAGTTGAGTTATTCTTCTGACGCGAGATACTGCGAGATAGACTAAATTTGACCACTCGATTCGATCATCTACAATCCAGATATTTGTATCAGAGATGGTTAATCCCTGTGACGAATGAATCGTTATAGCGTATCCTAACGTCCATGGTGATTTATCTATACTCAATGCGCTCTCAACATAATTGATATCTATCAAAATAATATCATTCAATACTAGATTTTGTACTCGGATATCTCCACCAGGAATTTCAACATCAATATTCTGTCGTCGAGTATCTGATGGACGATAACATAATGGTACAGGTAGGTGTGAAAATTTTTCTTTATGTAGCGTAAATAATTTCCTTTGCAATTCATCACGAACTATCTGTCTACTTGCGACTATCAAATCAGTAGGTCTCCATAAAATCCAAAAATTATTCATGGTAGTTTCTGGAATTATCTCACGCATTATTTCACATTGTATTTTATCTGGCTGTAGTCTGATTAATATTTTAAGTTCTTTCAGCGGTTCATCAATAGCTCTATGATCATCATATATTTCTTCATAATAATCTATATTATTCTTTAGCCATTCTTGTGGAGACTGTCCAACAAAAGGTGATGGTTGACCATGATCACCACACATAATCACAGCAGTATTTTTTGTTAATAACCATTCAAGGAATATTTTTAGTGTTTCTAACGACACCGTACATATTTCGTCCCATATAATATACTTAGGTATATATTTCTCACCCATTCGCTCAGGAGTCCACGTATCTCCACACCATCTAAAAAAACTATGATAGGTGCAACTTTCGACACCTCGTTCTTTTATCTCTCTGGCTAGTTTATGTGTAGGTGTCAAAACAATCATATCTGAATTGTTGTTCATAAATAATTTAATCACACGAGTTATTTTACCTGACCCTCCACACCCATTAAGATAAACAGTCTTATATCTAGCCACAGGATCATACACATATGGTGCAAATGATTCTAATATTTGATTATTTTTTCTGTAATATATTTCCTTAATTTCAACGTCAGAAAATTTAGAATAACTAAGTATATTTTCTTGCTTTATCCTCCATGTTCCCCACTCACCATTACCAAGTAGCGGATTTAATAAATACTTATATTTTTTATGTATATAAAATGAATCCGTAGCAACTCTAACAGCGTAACGAGGAAATCTATTTATCATAGTAAATTTATAGAAACATAAGCTAGCATCGAAGATCTTAAATGAGTAAACCGAGGTGAATCGCCCTCAATATAGCTAACAATAGTACCTAGTTTGGTCCCATCCGATAAATAAGCATTACTTCGGCTTATAAATGTGTTTTTCTCCGTTGTATCATTAATTATAAAATCTAACTCAGTATTGTCCATAATCAATCTTGTACAGTGTCGTTTATGACCGTATGAACTACCCTGAGTAAATTTACCAATTATCTTTCTACCAAGATCTTTTGCACGCTTCTCATCATGTTCATCTCTACATTTACGTATATTATTAGTAATTTTAATAATGTCATCTTCGGCAAAATCAGGAAATTCTTTCCTGGCATCATCAATATTAAATCTATCAGGTTCTGGTAACCAAACTTGTTTTTGTGCATTATAGGATATAATCGCTTCATTAACTTTTAACGATATTAATATTCCAACATCAAGCATATATCTTAATAATACTATTGGAGCCCAACATTTTTCTAAAAAGTGTTTACCAAACCAAATATAAGTAATCGGATGGAGATCTTTTGCGAACTCAAATGATTCTACATATGCAAATCCTGTTATGTCAAAATCTGGTAAGGGTCCATTTATTGAAACTCTAGCCATGTCATGTGTGGGGTGTCCGAATCTGTTAAAATATTTAGAACACTCACCATATCCAAGAAAACTCCCAGGATAACATGCAGCCATATCGACTAATATAATATCATCATACTCATATTTAGTATTCCATAATCCTCCGTGCCCATATTCTATGCAACTTATTTGTATATCCTCATTAAATTCTGATCGTGTAGGTTTCCATGAATTTTTTTCCTGAGCGAAATGGGCCGCTACCGCTGGTACGGTAAAACAATTATTCAGTAATTGTCTAACTTTGATATCGTCAGAAGTATATTTTAGTGCAAGATTTCTCATCTCTCCATAAACAAATTCTGTACGATAAATATCACCATTGGGTCGTACAAATTGATAATGACAATCGTGTTCCGAACTCTGAAATAACCAAATAGATACAGGATCATTTTTACTGATATTTTTAATAAAATCAAATATATGAGCATTATAAAATTTAATCATTCTGTCTCGTGGAAATATAGTTACTGCATCAGTCCATGCATGTGCATCATGATCAATAATCGTTATAGGGTTTCCATTTCTTATATATTTTGGTTTGTATATCTCTCCTGTTAGTGTTTTTACTGTTATTGGAAATCTTACTAACTTTTCTAGCTTAGCAACATCCTTAATAGATGCACCAGAATTTTTAACGGCCTTACTTCATTCACATATTTTTTTGCGTCTTAAATCTGTTAAGCCATTACCACGCATCGCATTTGTAAAATGTTCAATAATGCGTTCAGCCACGCAATTTATTTTTAATTCTGACAGTTTCATCGGTTTGAGATCCGCATTATTAGGTTTATCATTCAGTAAAAACAATCCATATACCACAGCAGTAACTGGATATCCTCGCTCAAAATACGGTCTATCAATACCAGTCAGTATTCCGGGTTTGGATTTGTTACTTAATAATATCATTTTATTATTTCCAGACTGTATATGAATAGGAGTTCTTTTGTCACGAAAAATCCAAATATTATCGTCTGTATTCACAATAAATTCTATTAAAATAAGATATTTTTGATTATCAAGGTACTTTTGCTCGTTTGTCGTTCATCACATTAATAACTTTTCCAACTCTAAAAGTTGACCAAACATGCACAGCGCCATCTTCTCGAAATTCCGTTTTGGCCTCACGGATACGTTTAGTTATATCTACATTTATTGAAGCTAGATCTCTCATCGAAACACTAAATTTATATCCTAATAGTCTGTCAAGATCAAATCTAGTAGCAGATGGTTCAATTGCTGATAATTCTTCCATTATTATAATTAAGACAAATATAATTTTCAAATTGAAATTTAATATATATAAATAAATGATTCAAACAGAAAATAAATGTGTTTGGTTAAAAATTGGACATATTTCTTATTGTAATAAATCATATGTAAACAAATACTGCGGTTACCATATGCAAAGTATCAGACATGGAAGTACTGGACCAAAACCATGTATTCAATGTGGTATTAAAGTTAGAGGAAAAACGCAATTATGTGAAAATTGCGGGGGTATAAAATATAGAGCTTAAGCGATATTATGACAAAAAAAGATACATCGACAGGTAAATCTCCTATAAAAACAGAAAATGATTATCTAACCAGATTTCAAAAATAATGATTTAAGCAAATAAATATTATATACAAATGGAACAAAAAGAATTTGTGAGACATCCAATATATACGAATTACGAGGCATCCAGAGACGGTGTTATTAGACACTGTAGACTAAAGAAACCACTTGGTAATCTTAACAATAATGGTTATTTTAAATTTAATATTGGCGGAAAAAAAAAATTATTGTTGTCATAAATTTATATTCGAATGTTATTTTGGGATTGTTAAAGATGGACTTGTACATCATTTAGATGGAAATCACCACAATAACCATCTAAATAACTTAGAATCAATTACACAAAGCCAAAATTGTAAGGTTGGAAATACTGGTATTTATCCTAAGACTCCTAAGACAGTTATTTCTACCAACACAGATACTGGTGAAAAAAATGGTTTTTAATTCTATGCATGCAGCTGCCAAATATTTTGATATTTGTGTGGCTTCAAAAAAACGTGTGGCTGATCATATATACAAGTCTGCATATTCAATAAAGTATGACCAAAGGATTATATTTGAATATGTATAATTGTGTACCCTTACTCACAAAAATATCATTTTTTTATATAAAATTTGACTATCAATCTTGCCAAGGGTCCTGCTTAGCTACACTTATATTTCCAGACTATTACCGTCTTCACTTTTAGTGCCATTTATCGCAGAATCAAAAAGCATAAGCTTTCTCAGTCGCATGATTCGGCCATCTGTGCGTTTTTTAATTTCGTATTCGTGAGACAGTGCATTTTTGATCTTTTCGATTGAGCGTGCAAGAGGTATGAATAGCTTTATGTGTTTTTCATCCGCGACAGCTAAAGATTCTAACATAGAATTATAAATGGATTTGATAAACCTATAATCAGATGGTAATGTGAATTTATTTTGAAATTTTTTTTGCTGCAACAATTCAAACTCATACATATTTTTTTCAGAGTCAAGATTATTAGATATCTGAATTCCTTTATGTTTTAATTTTTTTTTAATATCAGAAATAATATCATTAATGTTTTCATTATTCATTATATATATATATATATATATATATATATATATATATATATATATATATATATATATATATATATATATATATATATATATATATATATATATATTTATATTTGTTTAAAATAAAAAATAGTAATAAATTGACTTAACTAAAGATGATAAAAGTCATATTCTTTCCGAAATTTGTAGATTTTCTAGGATTCACATGAATTATTTATAAAAAAATCTGAAAATAGGCCCAAAAGCAAAATAAAATATTAATATTATTACGCTAATAAACAAAAATTAAAATAAATTATTATTTATGTTAAAATCTGTAAATGTTTCAGAAATCTAGATTTTCTAAGTGTTTATTTGTCTGTCTGTTTAGAAACCAAACATACGGTTAGCTCCCTTACCGGTTGTTTAAATACCTACTGACCTTGGATGACGTAATATTACCTATGTATACAGACGTAATTGAATCCTTTTTGTATAGTGTGGTAACTTAATCTACAGCAAAGCGTGCTGCATTGGTCTGGTGAATTAAATAGCTTGAAGTAGACGGGTTTAAACAGTTACCTTTATAAACATACCCCGTTGATGTATTTTAGCTGCAGACTGCACAAACAGTACTTCAATTTAATGAATTACACTCTCTCTCAGTGTATACAAATCTGGGTTATTCAAACGCGTTAATCGATTTCCGGTATGGGTTATTTCCCATTTTTATGCTTGTAATTTTATTTATATATTTTAGTAAAATTTATGCACATAAATTTATAAACGCTTGTAATTTTATTTATATATTTTAGTAAGAATAATACACATAACTATCTTAATAAAATTATATTTTTAAAACCATCACATAATATAGTATTAATTAAAACTGTTATATTCATCGAACGCAGCATGGTGTAGAGGTAGATCGTTGGACTCTAAATCTATACAACTGTGGTTCAATTCCTGATTTCGCCGAAATGGATTTGGTCCCGGGGATGCCTTTTATATATATAATTGGGGGCGGGGCGCGCCTCAGGTTTCGATAAATATCTCACTGTGTCAGCCACGTGAGTACATTTTTGTATATAAAAATCAGACAATATATATAATTAAAAATAATATTTATCAGAAATATAAAATATAAAAATCAGACAATATATATATATATATATATAATTAAAAATATATATAATAAATAATGAGTATTAATGAACCTCACTCAACAAAAATTGCTTGCCAGCGTTTAGAGGCAATTGTAAAATATTTACCTATCCGTGATGCTGTCAAACAACAATTGCAACAACGTCAGGAAAGTCAAGTTGAATTTGCAGAGGATACAAAACAATTATTTAAACCGATAACAGATACCACTAAAGATATTCAACCTGTGTTAGATCAAACAGCTAAAACAATTCAGAAAATAGAAAAAAGAACTAAAAACCCAAAAATATTCTTGAAAAACTTCCAGCAGAAATAGCTGATGCAATGCCAGACCTAGAAATGCCTGAAGATGCAGACCAAGCTCGTGCTGAAATAGGTGATCTATCTAACATAGGTCATAAATTTGGCGTAGATTTTATTGCTGATATTAAAAGCGTTAAAAATGTAGAGGATTTAGCTGCGTTTGCTGTGGAAAGTTTTAGTGATAGAAAAATGGTTTTAAACCTGAATATGCTGATAAATTTGTAAGTCATGATAATTGGAACAAATGGATATTTCGTATACACTATAACGTTAGTCGGATTAGAAATAGTGATCCTAATTATATACAGTATATTAAATTTATACAAAAACCACCAAAGTAAAAACAAACGCCACCGCATCAGTTACCACAAACTCCAAAATCACCAAAGCAACAAAAAAACATCATCATATAAATTACCACGATCACCAGTATTGTTACCACTACCACAACAATCATCACCTCCAGAGCAATTGCCGATATTATTACAACCAAAATCACTACTAACACAAATAAAAAGTGAAGAAGGGCCGGGGTTGGATACCTCTTTCTGAAGTAGTCTTATTACTCAGTGTCCTAACAACGTTCTTGCTGATGTTGAACGACTAGAAATTCTGATTGTAGGAAAACGAGCTGGTAATAATTCCCCAGAAATTATTAATGAAGCAGCAGATATTTGTAAAAGATTATTTAGTGGCGGTATTATGGATATTGATGTATATCAGTCTCTCATTAATGAAATTGCCAATGATTATTATAGTGACTAAAACGCAGTGATTAAATCAGAGTGATTAGATGCAATTAGTGATAAAGTTAATTAATAATAAAATGATAATGCACAATGCTCAACGTGGACCAACCATGGTCAGGGTAATTAATTCTCGAACACCGATTTACAGGGCAACCTACGGAGATGGGTTAGGAGATATTGTTCAGGGTTTGTTAGGAAGGATAGCCCCAAAAGCAATACCAATTGCAAAGCAGCTGGGTATGAAAGCTATTGATGTTGTTCGTGAAAAGGGTATAGGTGTTGCTGGTAACCTTGCTAGTAAAGCATTCTCAGCGATTAAAGATAGACTAGCGCAATTAATACGTAGACCACAACCTGTCCGATCTCAGTCGGTGAAATTGCCCAGTACTGAAATGATGCCCGCAAGTGTAAGTAAAATAATAAATCAAGCCGCTAATCAAAAACTAGCAGCAATGTCGATGCCATCTGTGGCTGACATACCTTTATCAAAAAAAGATGAAAACATAACAGCTAGTCTGATAGCAGGAAGTGGTCTCACTTCCCGAAGTGGTCTTCGTTTTAGAGGATAATAATTATAATAAATATGTTCAAGCGTATGACTGACCCCGCGTTTGACATGGACGCACCAGTTCTCAAAGATGAGTCTATACACGATTATCAGTATTATTCTTATGAAGCGCGAATTCCAAATCAAAGAGGAAGAATTGAACTTCAGGTTCATGATACAAGTAGATATTTTCTGCCCTCAGAGGCTTTTATTGAGGTCGAAGGTAAAATATTAAAAACCGATAATACTGAATATGCAGCCGAAATTAGTGTTGGTTTTGTTAATAATGGTATTATGGCGTTGTTTGATAGCGCTACGTACATGATTGACGGAAAAATATTGAATCAATTCAAAAAGATGTTGACGTAGCTACAACCATACTTGGTCTTGCCAGATACAGTGACGATTATTCAAGATCAGCTGCTCCATCAATGATGTTCGAAAAGGATATAACAGATTTTCCAGAAAATAGACAGCATAATTTAATACAAACACCGCGGGATACTGCATCCGATCCACAACCAGCAGGAATGATAGCCCGGCCTGCTGCTGCATTTCCGTTATTACATAGCGTTAATGTAAATTTCAACTTAGGATTTACAACACGTCGAGCGATGTTAAAAGGAAATAGAAGAATATTTTCATGTGCAATTCCACTATCACATATATTTGGATTTTGTAGAAATGTCAGAAAAGTCATTTTCGGAGCCAAACATACAGTTGTACTAGTAAGAAAAGCTGCAGATGATGATGCAATATGGAGACCCGCTGGTGATGCTGGTATGGTAATTCTTACAAAACTTAGTCTCTGGATGTCAGTATTGATCCCATCAATATCTGAATAACAACTATTGTTATCTTTTATGAGTCAAGGCGGTAAATCAATGTTATCATGGCTGACAATGACTACAGATGCTATCCAGAGTAATATTAACGGTTTATTTACATGGCAGATAGCCTCTCAGCAAGGTGTTTCTGCACCAAGACACATATTTATTGTATTACAAAATGCTGCACGAGTAAATGATCAAACGCGTAGTATTATGATATTTGATAAACTCGGTGTTTCTGAGGTTTCGTTAAGGATAAATGGACATCAAAAACCATCCGAGGATATATTACTTAATTTTGATCAAAATCATGTAGCACGTCAATATCATCGTCTTATGTCGTTCATGGGCCGTGATCAAAATGTTGATACTGGATTACAAATATCTCAGTTAGATTTTACATCCTTGTATCCTATTTATTATTTTTCGTTCGAACATTTAGATTTGACCAGACAATCAGTAGTAGATATACATTTTCGAGCTAGTGTTAATAGAGGAGTTATTGATAATTATAGAGCAATTGCTGTTATACTTAGCGATAAATCAATGCTCATAGAAGGTGTTGGTGGACGAATGAGAGTCGTTGATGCTCCAGTAGAAAATATGTAATGTGTAATTAGATTATTTATCATTATTATAAATGTCATATAATCACGTTAATGTTACCCTGACTCCTGGCCATGTCAAAAGACTGCAATCAGCATCAAATAACTGTGGAATAACAATATCATTAAAAAAGGAACACATGAGTGGTTCAAATAAATTATCGTTAACTGATCGACAATTCAAAAATTTTAATAAAGCAAAAAAAAAAAATCAAATAAAGGTGTCAAATTGGATCTTTCTGCGGCAGCTATTACTTTTAAAACTGGTGGTATATTTCCCCTTCTCGCAGCTATACCAGCATTAATAGCCGCTGCAGCCCCAGCTGTTGCAAAAGCAGCTGCATTAGGCGCCGTTGGAACAGTCGCTGGAATGGCATTAAAGAAAGCGACCGGACAGGGAATAAAACGAACATCTAAAAAAATGGAAAAGGTCTCAGATTACCAGGGACCCCACCCTCGTGGTACGGAAAAGGCCTAAGACTTCCAGGGACAGTTTACTAATCTCGCCTATGTCTAATTTTGATTTACTCGATGCTGTTAAAAAATTAAAAATAAAAAACTTTAGAGGTGTTTTCATGCGCGATCAATTACCAAAACAACCAAATAATACTGAAACAGGTATTATAAATCTCGATAAAAACTCTGGACAAGGTACCCATTGGGTGGCGTATGCAATTGATCCACGTGGAATTATTTATTTTGATTCATATGGATTAGCGCCACCAAAAGAATTTATTCATTATGTCAGTAATAATACTGCACCAATCTGGTATTCAACGTTACCTACACAAACATTAACCGATCCACCAATATGTGGTCGAGAAGTACTTAGTGTACTTGATGCTATATCCATGGCACCACAAGGAAAACCACCTCATAAAGTCGTGCATGAATATACCATGATGTCACATTCAAATAGACATCAGTAAATATAATGTTAGATATTTACGGAAGATCTGCTCGTGGTAAAACTCAACAACAAGGTTATTTATCTAAATATGCAACCCTTGATCAACTTAGAAATGAGATTGATGATTTATTAAATATTACAAATGTGGATCAAAATGAAGTGGTTATTTTTCAGGACAAACAAGGACGATTAAAGACAAGCAATATACGACTACCAGACGTACTTACACGAATTCATAATGCAGTTAATGATAATATCGTAACTTTTACTAATCAGCGTAAAATATAGGATTCCGGTAAATCATTTAATGATTTTGTTAAAAAAAACTGGCGGTGTATTTAATGGAGACGTTATTATGAACAAAAATAAAATTACCGATCTTGGAAATCCAACTGCAGATAATGATGGTACAACAAAAAAATACGTCGATGATAAACAGACTCCAATCATTAATGGAATAACCGACATCGAAACTAAATTTACCGGTCACGTGAATATGTTTTTGAGTTTTCGCGAAAACATAAACAGAATTAATAACGAATTTTTTGGAAAGCCATCAAATGTTAATATAAAACTTACTGATATTAATACAAAACTAAATGATATTATTGTAGGAATTCCTGATATTGTTAAAAAATAGACCTGATTAAATTGCCTCACGATCAGATTAAAAATATTGTGTATACTGTTGCTTCTGGGTCTGGTACATGGACGCCAGAAAATAAAACCATTAAATATACAGCAAAAATCGCTGGTATATATAGGATATCCGTACTTAGCGGTGTAGATTTTATAATATACACTAACTCTCCATCAACTGGTAATATTTCTAGAATTATATCCGTAAAATTAGATAAAGATTCCGAGATAACATTTACGCTGGAATCGTCTGATAAACATTCGGTCTCAGTTGGTTACTGGTAGTATTTGGAATTTGTAACTCAATTAACTACTTAACATCATAGTATAATGGATCAAATGACTATCGACGTTCAACGTCACAGATATAATCAAGCATGTGAATGCCTGACCAAACTAAAAAATATCATCGACCATTATACAATAAAAATAAAAAAATATCGTAGACGTATGGTCGTTATTGATATAATTGTGTATTCAGTTTCTGCTATTGTTGCTGGATCCGGATTAATATTATCAACATTAACGATGACAGCTCCAGCAATTATAACAATTATTGTTTCAACTTCAACGACTATAGCAGGTATTTTTAATATTATTGCTAAAAAGATAACTACATGTACAAATGATAAATTGCGCGAGTATATGATAAAATTACACACAGCAACAACAACATACTCTAAACTATCTGGATATATTTCCACGTATCTCAGTGATGGTAAAATATCTGATGAGGAGTTTGTAACGATAATTTAAACCTACGATGAAGCATTCAAAATTGTTAGTGATTCTGCTGACAAAATAAATGGAGAATTAAACAATGATAATAACAATAATGTCAGCGCCTGAACATCGTTTGGATATTGAGTCGAGAGAGTTGTTACAGCAGATCGTGGCTAATACAACTCCTTCAAAAACTACTATGATATCGATAAGTTAAACCAATCCTGAATTTAGTTTTAACTTTCCAACTGCAATTCAAAGAGATAGCATTAGCTCAGTTACGTGTTTATTATAGCTGGCCTAATATTAGATCAAAACCATTTGGTGGACAACAACCAAATAATTCATTAGTATTCGCAAATAAAAATAAATCTGATGGAACGCCCGATTGGCAAGTTGTTAGTATTCCAACTGGCAGTTATCAGTTAGAACAGATTAATGAGGAATTTCAGCGCAGAATTAAATCATTAACAGGGAAAGAGTCTAAAATAGCAATTACTGTTTACGAACCAACATTATCGTCAGTGATTGAAATAAATTCTCCTGATTATGCTGTATATATTTATTAGAGTTCGATTAGATCAGTACTAGGTTGGCCTGAAGTCGCGTCAGATTATCAAGTTCCACCAGAACCACAGAGATCCGACTTCAATATAGATGTTAAGAAATTTATACAACTTCCAGAGTATAGAAACAAAGTTCTATTTATGGAGAGCACTACAGCAAGTGCTTATCGTAATTATATACATCATACTTATTTTATAAGTTTCATTCAAAGTAGGAGTGGTTTAGCAAGAATATCGACACTTGATGTTGAGCAAATTAACTCATTATCAAGACCGATTAAATCTGAAAACGAACACATGTTTAATAATCTTAAAAATTTACTTTCCAGCATTAATACTTTTTATAACGATGATTTAAAAAATCAAATAATTGAAACAATACAACATCTAAATCAAGTTGTAGCAGACTTAGAATCTGTAAATAAGGCTATTGTTGACAGAGAGAAAATAATAAATGTGCCGGCAGATAGATCTTCTAGCTCTTATATAGTTAATGAAGATGACCAAATCCAACGTGTAAGTCATAAGCGATTATTTAAGACAGTATTTATGAAATATTACGGAATCACAGAAGAACAGCTACCAACATTTATAATACCCGGATTTGACTCCGAGAAGTTAAAAAAATCAGTTAGTGATCTTATTGATGAACACTTTAGAAGAATATGTAATTCCTGGAAAAAAATTAATTCCACCCCCAGCAATTCTCAAATATAATAATGATCCATATGGAACAGGTCGTCATATCTCACCTAATATTGTTAATAGAACATCCACCATCGCACTGAATTTAGTTTGCGATATAATTGATAATAGCTACCATTTTGACCTCTCTAAGTCTAATCAGGCTCAGCAGGGGTATATATTATATTCATCTAGTATCCAATGCCCTCCGGGCTGGCTGATTGTATCTGAGCCAATAAATCAAGTCTACCTGCGTGTACATAATCCGTTATTGTCAAGAATGAATTTCAAACTCACAAATCAAGATGGTAATATTGTGGACCTGCGCGGGGAGACGTTATATATTAATTTATATATACGATCCTAGATTGGTCTGGATAAAATATTTGGTTAGTTCCCCTTGACCATCTGTTTATGAACTGTATATCTGTTTAAAAACCCAAATCTATTGTTAAAAGTCCCGATATTAATGCCCTGACAAAGTCAGGTGACAAAGTTAGGTGACAAAGTCAGTAGCAGCAGGGAGGGTGAACCTCTACAAAATTTTTGCTCGAGTTTTTAACGTAAAAAATAGTTCAATAAAATCAGGATAAAAAAGTCAAAAATAGTATAACAAAACTGAGCTAACCTCATGTGGTTTATTATGTGGTTTATAACCGTCCGTACGGTAATATAAAAAGTTAGATATTTTGGTTTAGGGTTATTGACCCTTTTTTTCAGCCTCTGTAGGAACCCTTATTCAGGTTAATTTCACAAGCAAAAATTTTGTAGGGTTCACCCTCCCTGCTGTTGCTTCTAACAGCTTCCATTGTGATTTCAATTATAAGCAGATTTTATTACATAACTTATGGGGAAAGTAAAGATATCATGCGTACCAAACTTTGTAAAGAAATTTTAATTAGATGCAAAGAATAAACCTAGCGATTTATGACCTAAAGATAAAATGACATAGTCATACAGACTTAAAGAAGGAAGACTGTTTGCACTCAGTAACTTAGCAGATACCACTACCAAACATTGTAAATGGCTTTTGTAAGATAAAATTTGACCTATTAATTTATGTATTAAAAGGTCAAAGGTTACCAAGATTCTAAGTAGACAAATGTTTTCTGTATGATATCTTCAGTTCTTTATCACCTGTTTTGATCAACCTTTTTTGATGACTTGCATTTGAGATATAAAAAGACACATATTTTGGGATCAGAATGTCTTACGGTCAGAGGGAAAGTTTAATTCTTTTATTTATATCAAGGTCTATTTATATCAAGGTCAAGGTCATGGGAACTGAAAGCAGGAGGGTCCCATCAAAACTGCTTAAATCATATAACACATGCATTAACTAAACTTTGTAAATGGCTTGCTTTAGAGAAAAAAAAGATAACTATTGACTTTGGAGTTAAAGGCTCAAAAGTTCAAGATTAGAAGGCCTCCTAAATGTAAAATGGCTTCCACGTAATAAGTCACATGCAACAAACCATAACCAATTGTCAAGAATGATGTGTCTAAGAGACAAGATTGGTACCTAATGATTGCTTTGTCAGTAGGTCAGAGGTTAGGGTCTCAGTGATTCAAAGGAAAGAAAAATGTTTCTGAACTATATCTTGAGTTCTTTATTGCCTACTGTGACCATATTTTTGGCAGAGCATACATGGGAGACAAGGCAGACAACTATTGATAAGGAGTATATCATTTAGCAGCAGTGACATAATACAAAAGTTACCTGGCAGAAGTGACATAGTACAAAAGTTACCTGGTAGCAGTGACATAGTACAAAAGTTACCTGGTAGCAGTGACATAGTACAAAAGTTACCAGGTAGCAGTGACATATTACACCTGTTAAATGGGCAAAGTGTCTTTTTACTACCCAAGTATATGAATTAGCTTTTCATTAGAAAGGAATACCAATGCTTTTGCATGCCTGCTGTAAAGTGCAGTGTGTTATGTTATTACATTGTCCATTGGTCTGCTTGTTATCGGATGGTCAAAAGCCAGTGACCGAAAGAAGAACTTTAGTTCTATATCTTAGACCTGGACTAAACATTGTGGGTGGGATACACTTGATGTAAGGAAGGAGATTATTTATAGTTTCAACACAGCAATTTATGTTATCTATATAGAAGACTGTTAAACATGCAGGAGGCTCATAATGACAAATTCACTGTACTCTTGTTACCATACCACATCATGTGCATTCCACTCTTTCTGTGTAAACTGCATAGTCCAATCTGTATGCATAAACTGCATAGTCCAGTCTATATGCACAAACTGCATAGACCAGTCTGCCAGCATAAACTGCACAGGCCAGTCTGTATGCATAAACTGCATAGTCCAGTCTGTCTGCATAAACTGCACAATCCAATCTGTATGCATAACTGCATAGTCCAGTCTGCTTGCATAAACTGCATAGGCCAGTCTGTATGCATAAACTGCATAGTCCTGTCTGTCTGCATAAACTGCACAGTCCAATCTGTATGCATAAACTGCTTAGTTCAGTCTGCTTGCATAAACTGCACAGTCCAGTCTGTATGCATAAACTGCATAGGCCAGTCTGTATGCATAAACTGCTCAGTACAGTCAGCATCATAAACTGGAAGTCCTGTCCATGCCATTTGTTTCTGTGGGAAGGAACTCGCACATTACCTAAAGACCAATTCACTATACCCTTGTCATCACATAATTGCCATATATTGTACCTTTTTGGGAACTTGTGTCTAAATTTGTAGTCATCAGTTTTCTTTGCAAATAAAATATCCATGAAAATTTACAATAATGTTCAATATTACCAATAAAAACCCAGAGAATAATGGTCTGGTAGAGAGCAGTGCAAAATTGAAATGCTGTGAAAAGACATTAAATCGGAAGCAAGAAATTTGGGCACGCCAAAAATAATATGCATTACAGGGAATATTGATTAGCCTCTGAGATTTTGTTTATTAGATTTTTGTGTGCTTTTTCTGTAAAACAAATTTGCATGTTTTGAAATTTAATCCAGTCATGAATAATTATGTGATAATCCAATAAATGTTATTTTAATGTTTTGTAATCTTGTGATTCTCAGTAGTGTGGATTGAGATTTTATTATAGATGTTAATTATGCTATGAGTATTCAGTATGAATAAGATCATAATAAAATTATACAATAATGTTGCTTTAGTGTTATTCATTTCATTATTTGTTTCCATATTCAGTATTTCATCACATTTAATTGTGCAACAAGTCTTTTGGGTTTTCCAAATTGGAAATCATTTCCCTATTAATTGCTAGTAATATTGATTTTTTACGCTTTAAGTTTATATTATGAATCATCATTCTTTTCATATGATGGTACACTAGGACCTGTATTTCTTTATTATATATCATTATTATCAGCAGTGTGTTAAATTTCATCAGATAATTGATCATTATTTTCAATTGTCTGTTTTACAACATTGTCTGAGCCATATCTCCACATTATCTTATGATATATATCATGTACATAATGTCGTAATGGCATTTTATGATATTTTCATTGATGTCAGACTGTCTTAAGTACCATCTGTAATGATGTCAGACTGTCTTAAATAACATCTTTAATGATGTATTCTGTCTTAAATACCATCTGTCTTAAACAGCATAGTTAATAATGACAGTCTGACTTAAATACCATCTTTAATGATTTTAAGAATGTCCTAAATGCCATCTTTGATGTCAGACTGTCTTAAATACCAACTTTAGTGATGGCAGACTGTGCTAGACTGTTTTAACTGTCATCTTTAATGATGTTGAACTGTCTTAAATACCATCAGTCTAGTTGAGTATTGTGGTATATGTGCCTAACTTCAAAACTACAGTGTCAAGTGGCTTGTTTGGCTGTTTTCCTTAGCGGTTTTTCACAACTTCCTTTAGCTATTGCCATAGGATAAAATCCATACCAACCCCATGAATTTGACTTAAGAGTCGCTTTTTCCTAGGAGAAAAACAATTGTAGTATCTATTTTCCAGTAAGAAAAATCACCTGTCACTCTGGTATATTTTTTCCAACAGAACAGAATTGTTTCCTTCTTGAAATATCTATGCAGGTGTCAGTTAAGTAATTCCCACCAACTGTAACTTTTTCTTTGAAATTTATGAGCCAATTGTCGTTTTAGAAAAAGGTGGCATTAAATATTGAATATACATTATATGTATGCATTATATGTATGTGACGATGTGAAATTCATGTTTTGCTACTTTGGCATTACTATATGCCAATAAAATGTTCAGTATTTTTGCATCATAATATTCTATTATCATACATATTTACATTTAATTTGTTCTTGAAAACATTAAGCAGATTGATATGAAACGTCGAGCATATTAGGTCAATATGATTATTTAAAATCCACTCATAAGGAATGCAGGATATTTGCTCATTACCTACAACATGGTTCAACACATGATTGAACTCTGTGATACAGTAAACGTGTCTTCAATCTTAAACTTCTTAAAGAAGTTAAATATATATTCTAAAATATAACTTTTATGCTATCGCTGAGTAATTGTATGTAACATGTGCACTGTCGTTCATTCCAAGTGTCCGTTTGTTATCTATTTATTGATTGACACACATCATTTACATTACCAGTTGATAGGGAAGCTCCATCAGCTCATTGATTTGCTTTAATTTGTTTGATTTTATTATTGCTTGTCGATGATGAACCTTTTAACAGCTGTAAATAATCTTGTGCACCACCTTTTCAATGGCATTAAATAGCCTTACAGTGCTGGTGCTCCATAACAACACAATAAATTAATTAATTAATCAATCAATCAATGCTCTGTCGATCTCATACTTAGTAACTGGATAAAGATGTATGCAGCTGGAAAGACGTGTTCTTTCATAGGTTTTAAGGAGTTGTTACCATTGGAAGAATTCGGGAATCACTCAGTAAATTACATTCAAGCTAATTAAAGAATACTGGGATTATTCTGTAGGGAAAACGAGTGAGAAGCAGCACGTGAACAAATATATATACGTGTTTTACTACAAGTTAACGGAAAGAACGATTTTCATATGGCATAATAATACGCCGACATCTCCGGTAGACTGAGATGTATTCATGATCAATATCCAATATGTTCTCGTGGAATCTAAACAAAACATGTATGTGATTTTCCATTTATTACACACACCCTCTTTTATGCTTTTTCAATATGTTTAGCTTTAATGTATAAAATTCAAACAGAATTGGGATTCATTAAAGTTTGATTCATTGTGTCTAAAAGTATCAACGCATGAATGTCAGTGGAGACACAACAGTAGTTCAAATTTCGGTTTGTGCTATGGAAATATGCACTGGAATTCTACAAAGAACGCCTGATGAGCAATTAAAGATTAAATAGGAATGTAATTAACATAACATAGCCTTCTAGAAAGGATGCAAAGGGGGTATATAGCGCCTTTTTCTTAAATAGAATATACGGTAGAGATTTTTCTCTGCATGAAGACTTGATAATACAATTTTCAGGTGAAAAGTCTACTCTCGTGTCATTTTTCCTAGCGGAAAATCGTCGGAAGGGGTAGTGTCTGTCCTGTCAAAAAAATATTGTAGTTTAACACTGAGGGTAAAAATGGCTCTTAACTAATTTTGCTCCTGGAAATAGGCTGTTCTTAGGTTGCTTTAGGATGCTCTCTCTCTCTCTCTCTCTCTCTCTCTCTCTCTCTCTCTCTCTCTCTCTCTCTCTCTCTCTCTCTCTCTCTCTCTCTCTCTCTCTTGAGCTAGCAGTTAACAATGTAGCCTTGTTCTTTCAACAGAATAAACATAGAGATCTATATTTATTGCCTTTGAAACGAAGAAGCGAAATCAAAGATTTTATTATATTGAATTATGCGAGTTCTGTGAATTATATCTAAATTAATTTCATCGCAGAGACTCTCCACAGGTCATTTTAAAATCAGCCTAATCCTATCACAAATTTGGATCTGTTTTGCCCTTTTCTGAATGTTTACCAACATTTTAAAGAAATGTACCATGTAAGCTTTGGGATGGGAACTGTAAATATAATACCTGTAACTAACACACCACCACTCCCTCCTAGATCCTGACTGAAAATGTTTGTGTTAGTATTTTGTTTATCTATATCTTATAAAATGCCCTATCCTTAGTTCCTTTCCTTTTTAGGTAAGGTGTAATATACATTGCATATTTATTTTAATTTATTCAGATAATAGATTCACTTTGAATCAATGCCTATTAAAATTTGTTGGCTTTTCATGTTTCAGGCTCGCGAGGTGTATTTTGTCCAATTTTATTAATGTTTTAGTTTGCGACGTGTGTTTTTTCCAATTGCATGTTTTAGTCAGCTAGGTGTGTTTGGTCCAGTTGTATCAATGTTTTATGTTGTGTTTGTGTGTCTTGCAGATCATTCTTGTTGTAATGTCTCGTTTGTTTTATGTAATGTCAGTGAAAATCTCATTAGAGCTTATGTTGAATTTTTCTTTTAAATCGTGACGACATTAAATAAATCTTATCTTATCTTAAACGGGCGCTTGAACCATTAAACCTCCAGATTTATCCGAGCCAATGTACTCGATTCGTTGGTGCGATTTAATTTTAGACTCATCTCTCAACACAGTACATTATTAAAAATAGTTACAAATGTTTATAACATATACGATATCATCCATAATAATTATGCACAGTTCCTACTAACATAACGAAAGCGAATAAGACAGTTGCGATGACAATATCAATCAACATTTACCACTATTCGTTTCCACAGGAACACTTAAGTTGTCAATGACAGGCATTGGTTTTAATATAGCTATTTAACCATAATTGTTCCTTGTGACATTATCATCACGGAGAGCACGAGGGTTGCTACAATGTATATACTTGAGAACCGTGTTCACTAGAGGACTGTAATTGATTTGCTGTCATAAAATGAAACAGTATGTTATCTGTGTAATCACAGACTGCACGAAGCTGACGAAAGAGTTGTTGCTAATAGTTGCCACATTCTCTGTGTGCCAACCCAAAAATGTATCCAGTTACATATCGCGATTGTAACGCCAAATGTATCCGGTAGAATTTGGAATACTTTGTGGAAAACCTCGTATAATTGTTTGCAATAGATGTCAGCAGTTGAAACCTCATAATATGTTTTCCATATACCAATATTGATATTTATTTGACTTTTATTTAAATAGGGTATGTGTAAAGTTAGATTTACGCATTTTACATGTACGAGACTTTACTTTTTGTTGACTTCATTTAAGTTGGTTATTTTAAATTCCAAGTAACTCTGATTTCGTATCGTAGTTTCTTCGACATGCCGTAGATTTACATTTTTAGCTGCCATAACTGAAATTTATTACATCCATTTTCAAATTAGAGCAGATCATAACTTTGTTGGCAATTTTGGTTTTTAAAAATAAATTGATATTTTTTTCTTTAAAAAATATATTTTTTATCTTTGCAAGAAATTTTACCTTTTTGGATAAAATTTTTTCCTCCCGCTTTTATTCTTTGTATTATACTTTGTATTTTCAAAAATGACCTGATACGGCAATAGAATGAAGTGTTTTGTCTGAAATTGATGACTTTATTGTTGCTATTTGGTTTTATGGTTAGTAAATTCTATTGTTTTTTGTTTATTTGCTTTATATTGCATGTTTACTTTCTGTTTATTTGTCTTATATTGAACGCATTATTGTTTTACTCTCCGTATCATGGAAAATTTGACAAAGCATTGTCCATAGTCGATTTCAGTATTGGCGACACATTAATGATTTAAAATGTCTTATGTCAGTGGCAGAAAATGAAGAACTATATTCGCCCTGTTCTTTACTCGCAATCTGTCTCTTTCATCCAAGAATCCTGTTCACAGCTGCTGCACACAAACGTGCACATTTGTATTATTGCATCTTCAAATTCATTAAAAAAATTTAAAAAATTTGAAAGTGAAAAATTTTGTCAAGTCACGAATTGTGTCATACTTTATGCATAACCATTTCACGTCAAAGAGTTGTAATAAGACAACTGATCAAGAAGTGAAAGTAAATGAAAACTGCGTTAACTTTTAAGAATATAATCGAAACTTGGACACATATTTTAAATAGATTAATAATCGGTAAAAATTAATTTCAACTCTGCAATATAAACATAAGGTGCAAGGGTTCAAGAGTCGAACCCATTATGGAAGGGTTGCAGGTTCAATACCGACCGCCTGGATCGGCCATCTCAGTGCGTTCTTAAGAAGGGCTCTTAACTGCCTGTCTCCTGCATGATATAACCAAGGTGTTAAAACGGTCATTAAAACAGCCAAAAACAAATGCAAACAAACAAAACGAAACAAAAGAACTGTATAAAGCATTATATGTTTTAAATGGCTTGTTATATAAGATCTAAATGGCAGCAAACCGAATGCCCATTTGTTTTATCGATGATATTTTTCTGTTGGTCTACTTTTTAAAAAAAAGACTACCATGAGAGATAAGTACATTAATAAAAAGATTCTTTTAAATAATCTGAAAAGATGTTTCATAAATTAATAAATGACAACACATATTGCATACTTTAAAATGAAAAATTGATGTATGTTGAAAATAATATGAGCTTCTGTCAAAAGGAAAATGTTTTAGTTGAATTTTTTTAATCGATTGTTGCCAGGTGGCATATTTTGCATTTGTCTCTTTCGCAGCTAATTCAAAATATACATGTGGAAAACTGCGCAAAGAATTTGATGCACCAATCCAAAGTAAAAATTCAAAGTAATTAGAAAAATTATTTAAACTTGTCAAGCTGTCTTATGAGAACTCGTATTAGGTGGTGCTTTTATTCAAGCGAGACAAATGGAAGCTATGTATTGACAATTCGTATAGTATTGTTATTGTTAAAAAAAATTGATCTTTCATCTTTGTAATACTTCGCTGTTTGACTGATGATTTGTGGTCTTCCTTTGGAAACGGTACTACATTTACAATATCTAACAATACCTAATTGAAGAGCTAGCTGTCAGTTTGATGTAAGAGGCTGACGCTTTTCAACAGCACCCTTGTAAATTGAAAATCGTTCCTTTCTTTAATAGACCATTTTCAGTCTAAATTTCACCTTAAGCATTCAATATCTTTGATTTCCGTGTACAAATTTATGATAACATTTTTTTTATTTTTGTTGTATTTATGTGTTTTAATTATTCAGTCTGCACAAAAGGTTTCGCGAGAAGAATAAAGCGTCGATAGAATTCACGTTCAGACACCACACATCTTGAGCAAAGCTATTTTCAACGATTTCCGGATCATCACAATTGCTGCATTCTATTGCTGAATTAATTCCATTCGTCTTATGGAATTTCGATGTCAGGCATTGAAAATATTATTTCTTCTCTCGACAGAAAACTGATTAGAGTAACACAAATTATTTGTACAAAACATATAAGTAAACAAGTCCGACATCACATATCATCCTTCCCGTCATAAAACGTCAATTCTTGCCCCAACGCCATGACAGTGGGGAAAGGGGAAGTTTTCCAATCTAGTGTGCGTTTAAAATGTTTTCTATCATAGTCAGGAAGCGATAATTACTCCCCATTTTTAATCTTCTCCTTCTGAAAAGGTCTTTGTTGGGCCAAAAATGCCGAGTTTGTCAGTAAAAATGATGATAATTCGCCAGCATTTGCATCACTGTTGTTGTCTGAAGCCGTGTTATTCAAATACCGAAGAGATAAAATATTTAATATCTTTTTTCTTTACGGCGTGTCTTTGACTTTTTCTGACAGCTCTACCGTGCTAATTTTCTTCTTTAAAAATTATGCTGTAATTTATGACACAAATTTCCATTCTTTAGATCGGTATTAAGTTTTGTAATTCTGATTGTGTATTTTGTACATTCAGTTCTCTACTGTAATCAGCGGATATGTCTAATAGAAAAGTCCTTTACTACAGACTTTTGTTTACATATGCATTTCATGAATAATTTAAGTAAGTAAATCTTTAGTCGATAAACACCCAACAATATATCAAAATGACAAATGCAGAAAATGGAGAATCCTTTAGCCCGAGGTTTGTTATAGGTCAAGAATGGAGATTATTCAATCTCAAATTTGAAGTAAATATTCATTATTTCTCACTTTGAGAAGTGTTTAACCGCAAATTGACATATTTTGCACAAATGAAGATGAGTGTCGATTAATTCGATACAGTTTCCAATCTATTTATGTCAAACAAGACTGAAAAAGAAGAAATAAATGAACACAAACCAGTAAGGAATGTTTCCTCTTCGAGTAAAAACGTTGCCAATGTCGGTAGAGCAAGAATTTCTTCATGCACGTCTAAACTGCAAAGAATTAGAGTGTGCTCATGCAATATAGTTTAACAAATTCTTACACAAAATATTTCTTTCTATCAAAATATGACGGACAAGTCTATCGGACTAATATGAGCTCGATATTACACAATTTTTAAAGAAAACGATTGGAAAAATCTGATATGTGCGATGTATAATTATAAATTCCAACATGTACCTATTTCAAGTTGACAGTAGCAAGGATATATCAAGTACTGCAATTACAAAGCAAAATTAGACACTTTATAACCGAACACTGGGTATTTGTGTTAAATTTTTTAATAATGAAATTTATTTTAAAAATATATACAATTTTTATTTAATTAACCAATAAGGACCTGGTCTATATTAATTGACAAAAGAGTGCCTAACGTTTGATCCTAATTCTTTCGTAACATTAAATTTTTGAGATATATTTTAGTTTCCTCTCTTTCAAATATGTGAATAAAAATTTTCCATATGAAATGAAAATAAATAAAAGACTGCTTTATCTTCTGGGGATAAACTACGAAGTTACTACCGCAAGATCAGATAATATCACCAGAACATGTATCACAATTGTCAGAGAAGTGTTACCCTTTCTGCTGATTTTGTCGTGGTATTTTATTTGTCGATTTTATTATACCACCTTCTCTCACTTTATAATAATCACAAACGCTTTTAAACTTTCATATATGTAATTTCTTTTTTATAATTGTCCATTTCTCTGTGGGATAAAACTAGACAGTAAAAGTATATTGTTCCCATATTACCGGATACAGATAGCTTGGCTTGCTTTACGTTCAGGAATCCTTGTTGAAACTGAGTCATTCCGTAAAGTATGAAAGTGATTCTAATTAGCGGACACAATTCTGCAGTGAGAGGAGCTGGGGATTGTGGGTAGCCCAATTCGGTTTCCTCTGTAAACACCTAGCTCCCATTTCCAGCCAAATGATTTGCCCAATGACATGTTGAAAGTATTTTTAAAAGCCAAAGAGCCAATCAACTGAACTGATTCATTTTATTTTTAAATAAAGATACAAATATGGTCTATATTACTTGTCCAAGTTAAGAAACATATTTCAAACAGGTTTTGTATTGTTCTTATTCCTTTGAACTAATAACAGTATATGGATTACACCTTCGCTTAGATATTTTTTTTTGGAACACGGTTACCAATGGAGTATTATTACACAGTCCAATTTTCGGTTGATTATTTAGAAACGCTTATATTATTCCAAATATTTCTGAATACCATTCAAATAATATGGATACAGAAAAAAAGATTATCGTATAAACGTCTGATCCATAACAACAACACCTTGAACTTACGTGACATTGCGTCAAAAAGATGGTTCCAAACAATGCCCATAGCAACAAAATTTGTTTCTTGACACTCACTCCCTTTATTCAATTTTCGAATTTGTATTGATCTAAATATTACATACTATTCGGAGCCTGCAGCACCTATACTTTTGTGCTTTTGTACCTCTTAAAGTGATACAAAAAACTTTCAAAAATTAAAATGGAAAAATTCTATGCCTTTTGGAGTATCTAAAAATTATTAAAATCACCAAACCAGCCAGTCTCTAAAATATAATAAGCAAACACTAATTTGAAATTATTAACGCATCACAAATAATGATGCAAAGCTTTAATATATTAGATTCAACTTTTTTATCTGATAGAAGTCAAAAATAGAAATGAGTCCGTAAAAGATAGGTAACGGTAATAAATATGTGATGCAGTAGATAATCTTTCGTAATGAATATGCATCAGTCACAAACAAGCGTTCAAACTTGACAAGTTTCCAAAGACGGACAAATATATAGTGTATGTGTTATTATGAGCTAGTTTCTTTAATTATCGACTATTTATGCAATCAACACAATGTATTCAAATTTACTTTCAAAGTTAGAATAATATACTGCACTGCTACCGTTTTACCTGTTAACCACCAATATATGTATGGAACTGTTAAGCAAGCTTAGATGTAAATGGGAGTAGCCAAAGATGAAATTAGCGACGAATTAATGACCGAACATTCTAAAAAAGAACATATATTTGCAAACATTGGAATAGAAAATCAGTATTGTAGAATTGGTATATTTGCCTTGTGAGTAGAAATATATAAAACCACTCAGCATTTTGCCGAACAGATTAAAATACATTCCTTTTTGTCAGCTCAAAGAGGTAACACTATTGAAAACACCCACAACACTTCTCCGAATCAAACACAAGGTGACTAACACATGCGGTAAAAAATATAACCCTGAACCGACTCCATGCTTATTTTCTTATAGGCCTACCGCCTGCTTGTTAATTCACTATTAACTTACATCATCGTAAAGGATATATTCCAAATATTGCTTCGATTAAGCCAGATGGACACTCTAACCACTAGCCCAAAAGAGCGGTCATTAGTCAACTTGAAAAAAATCTATATGGCTAATGTACTAATAACAAACACATAACAAATATAGTGACAGAACGAGACTACTTGTGACTGATATAGTTTTACAGTATATCTGTACTGAGAGAGAAAACTTTAACACTTTCACGAAGGTTAACTTATAATTATATATATATATATATATATATATATATATATATATATATATATATATATATATATATATATATATATATATATATATATATATATATATATATATATATATTATATATATATATATATATATATATATATATATATATATATATATATATATATATATATATATATATATATATATATATATATATATATTGCTACAAAAAGGATTTTTTATAAAGTCGTATATGCATTCATTCGGTGAGATTCATACGGCATGGACTTTTGCATTTTTTTTCATGATTTGGGATTGTTGTTTCTTTTTTTTCTTCGTATCTCATTATATCTCCAGTACTCGGTAATGATCAAAATAAGATCACCATGTTTGCTTTCACTGATGTTGATCATAAAATATAGCAGTTATTACTATTCGTCATGTCTTAAATCTTTTTTGAAGATCTACGTATCCTTGAACACTTTTGCAACACATTTTCTTAATGTTGTATTTAATCTACCTAAAATTAAAACATCAACTACACCTATAGTGTTTCTTGCAAAACCTTATGCGGCTAATGATATTTCCATATATAATTAAAAATATTGTCCTTCTCGCCTCCAAGGAAATGAAACCTTTGTATTACATTTATGCTATTCTTTATTTATTTCACAAACATTTCTAAAGAAAATAGTATCCGTGCTTTCTCAGACCTATATAGTGTTGGACCTCTCAGACCTATATAGTGTTGGATCTCTCAGACCTCTATAGTGTTGGACCTCTCAGACCTCTATAGTGTTGGACCTCTCAGACCTCTATAGTGTTGGATCTCTCAAACCTCTATACTGTTGGACCTCTCGGATCTCTATGGTGTTGGATCTCTCAGACCTCTATAGTGTTGGACCTCTTAGACATCTATTGTATTGGACCTTTCAGACCAAATAAAAGTAAATCTTTTTCATTTTTACAACCTAAAAGCAAGAACATTATAGGAGAAATTATTAGCCATACCTATGTACGTGCAGATAACGTAAACCCGTACTATATATATATATATATATATATATATATATATATATATATATATATATATATATATATATATATATATATATATATATATATATATATATATATATATATATATATATATATATATATCGGCAGTGCAGGATGTAATGGCGCAACACTTGATAACTGTCACTCCTCCATATGCTGGAAAGTGACAGCTTAGATTGCGAAATATTAGACGGTTTTATTGGCTATGACGATGTTGAACTCTGCACTGGCTGACGCCTTGCATCCGCCTCACACCGCTTCGACGTTTTAAATGTACTGTTGTATTTATGATTTTACAGATTTGTGCCTTGCTTTAAAAGGCACAAACGTAATCCGTTGATTCATTGGTACTCGTGTATTATCTACAAGAAGGCTGCTTGCATGAATATACGCTTCTTGCGGCCGCCATGGCACAATAAATGTTTGAATATGCAATCAGTTGATGTGATGTGATTATGATTTTAATGTAGCTTTAACAAATTTTCAATCATATCGCTACGGTGTCTGCAGTGTGGCTGTTTATAGTGATGTCTAGCACTGGGACATTATTCCGCAGACGTGTAGCATGTTGTCCCACCCAGTCACATTATATTGACTCCAGGCCGACCAGTCCTAACACTAACCTCCTAATGCTGAGCGTCAAGCGAGGCAGCTATATGTACCATTTTTGTAAGTCTTTGGCATGACTCGACTGGGGATCCGAGGCGGACGCTCTAACCACTAGACCACCTGAGCGGTTATATGCAATCAGGTAGCAACATATGAGCTATTAGGGAGTCTGTTATGAACTTGCTGAAAGAAACTTGATTACCTTTTCAAAGTCACCAAAATGCATGTTTGATGGCAGACCAATGGTAAACTTCAAAAGCATTCTCATAAGCTTGCTTTAGGCTAAGGTAAGAGCGAAGTTTATTGATGCATGGTAAAGATTCATGATTGTGTTTTTGTTACACAAAAAGTTATATATATATATATATATATATATATATATATATATATATATATATATATATATATATATATATATATATATATATATATATATGCATAAAACACGGTAAAGCATGTATATTTATATTTTGTTTATATTTTGATATACGTTTATATCTATGGCGCACGCTGCTTTAGAATGATTTTCTTTTTCTTATACAGTGTTAAATATTTTATGCGGCTAAATTCAGTGTACTCAAAAATAGATGTACTTTAATGATGGACCAACTGACATCTTCAACAACTTCTTCAGCATCATGCTGTAGGAAAAACATGACGATTTTAAGTAATGCATTGTAGTGGAGTAAATAATCGTTTTTTATGTAATCAACATTTGTCTGTAAGTAAAAGCTAAGCTATATATTATTATGGAGAGGATTAAATTATCTCCGTTTTCAGCTTATATGTCAACAAGGTCTTGTCATGTTGAGCGTCAGATACTGGTCAAAGTCCAAACAGGTTAGAGACTGGACAAAGTCTAAACCTTCATATGGGATGTTATGTTGTTCGTCAGTGATTTTGACTCTCTTAGTCTCTAATATTATGGTTTTCACAGGTCTTGACATTCGTCAGTATCTAGGCAGAAACAACTTTACATTTTGACCAAACGAAAATGAATCCTAAAGCATCGACATCCCTGTCTATAAAATAATAGATCTTACTGTATCAAATTGTAGCATCTTGTGAATTTGTAGAGTCATGCTGTTCGTTCTTTAAACTTTTTCTACCATTTGCTAAGTTTCTTACGATATTCGGCTAAATGCGGAATTTAGTGTAATCACTTTTTCAGTTGTTTTTTTTGCTAACCATAGTCATTTCTGTGTTCGCTATATTTCATTTAATTTACACGGAAATTTGCACATCAGACCAATACAAGTCCTAACAAGAATATATGGTATTCGTAAGATGACATAAAAGTTTACATTCAAAAAATAAACTGAAATTTAACTGGTCAATAGAATCAGTGGATACAAAAAGTATCACTCGTGTGGAAAACTAATTTTAACACTAGAATATAGATGCAAACCTTGCCAAATATAGCACGAGAAATATTCATATAGAGAAAATGAAATACTGCAGAAGATGGAGAGATGACAACAGGGGGCTAGGTAATGAATCTAATAAATAACAGCACGACTAGGATAGAATTTGAGATTAAGTCACAATGCAAGTGTTAGGTAACTACAAGCACTAAACCAAAACATTACCTCAGACATGGCGTTGAAAACTTTTGATGTTCCATTGATTTTTATCGTGAATTGATAAACTATTCAATCCATAAAATCCCATTAATGGTGACCTTCATAATGACTTTTTTCATATTCATCATTTTTTCTGAACCTTAACAACTAAGGAGATATTTTCATTGGTCTAACACGAAGTGTATGGTAGCTAGTGTAAACAGATGGTAAATATATTTCCTTCCTTCTGAATATGACATCACATATTCTACATGAGTAAATTTTGAGCAATATTATTAATACATTTGCTTTGTAATATTTCATCTCACGATCATCTGATAGATCTATAACTGGCTGCTATTGCAACAGTTGTGGCCAATGCGCAAATATATCTAAAGAAAGTAACAGGTATATAGTTATTTATTAAACAGATGTCTCGGTATTTTGTACTACTTCCTTTCTTGTTGTTGGACATTTGAAATTAATATGATTGTTTATTATTAAACAAGCACTTTCAGCAGTTGTGTTATATAAGTAATCACACACACACACACATATATATATATATATATATATATATATATATATATATATATATATATATATATATATATATATATATATATATTCGCTGTTTAAAATAACTAATGGTGATTTTTATAATTCATTTGAAACTAATTTGATTAAAGATGATGTAAATATATGGCTACATATAAAAGTTGAATATACAATACAGTTTGCTAATGATTTTGCACATCAAAGTATATTAAACTGATCTGATTGGTGATTTTGCATCTGACTTATACAGAGTGGGAAATAGAGTTATACCTTGGAATGAGTGCGTTGCATTACAGTTAGGAGGAAAAAATCTTGAATACCTGACGTAATTGTAAAAATTATGCCATGAAAAGTGCTAGCCACATTATTTATCTTCTGGCTGACCAGATCTTGTTACTACTGTTTGGCATTTGTTGATTTTCTATTTTCATTTTTGATCAATAGTGCAAACAAAGCAAAGAGTAGCACTATCATTTGTAATATATAATTCAGAACGTAAATATACTATTTCACATTTCCCCTAGCTACATTTGCCATTCACAATTCCTAGAATATGTGATTCTACCAGATCTTATCTCATACTGTTCTCTTCAAGTTTTAAAGTGCGATCATAAAACAAATTTGATCACTTCTATGTGAACTTTTGACTGTCAGTATAATAAACTTTTTAAGGTTATATATCCAATTTATTTAATTCAATTGAATTGCTGTATATGCGTATGGTATAATATTTGTTAGGTTTAGTTTCTAAATCTGGAATCCATTATTTCAGATTGTGAAACTTAATTTTTCGTACAATGCTAAACTATACCTAGAATATCAATTAATGTTCTTGTGCATTCCGCATTCACATGTAACTGTTGTTGATCTCTCTCTTTCTCTCTCTCTCTCTCTCTCTCTCTCTCTCTCTCTCTCTCTCTCTCTCTCTAGTTCCCCTTTCTCTATAATAATAATAATAATAATAATAATAATAATAATAATAATAATAATAATAATAATAATAATAATAATAATAATAATAATAATAATAATAATAATATTCTCTTTAATACTATTTTATTCTCCTTTAATGTACACCTCTGGTACATGATATTTTGTTTTTCAATTTCCGTTATCACTTTACTTTTTTTTTCCTTTGTAAAATTGTGCAACTGAAATATGTGTCAAGTAATGAATATACCATTTTGGTGTTGTTTAGTTTCTATTACTACTAGCTTGCAAATAAAAGTTGTGAAAACCAAATTGCACCTTTAAAATCAGTACATCCGCACACCGTAAACGATACACTTTATTTACTTTATGTGATGTAAAAAAGTCTCCTGTATCAACTGAGTATCGTACGTTTGTGATAAATCTTTGAGATTAAGGCGTTCATATATATATATATATATATATATATATATATATATATATATATATATATATATATATATAAACGTAGCAGAAGCCTTTTCTACAAAACCTAAATAGCTGAAGTTAGTCATATTGTCATACCATCTTAAAACCGACATCTATTTTTTTTCTTTGCCTCTTATCCGGTTTAAAGTTTGTAAACAAGCATGCTGTCGTTTACATTTTATTGTCTTTCACCTTTTCTATACATTGGCGGAGTCAACTTTATATTTCTGGCTCTTTAAGCATTTATTTTGTTCGCAATATCATTTAATTCTGTTATGATTTGTTTTTAGTGCAGTCTTCTTATCACGTCCTTCCTGTGTATTATTGTCTAAAAATAACATTTTGGAAACATAAAAATTTGTGTCAGACATGTTTAAAATTCATATTTTACCTTTTATATTTTGGGGGTGATTTTTCGTACTCTTTTCACTCCCTCTGGTACTGGTTATTTGTCTGTTGCTTTCGCTACCCCCTCTTACTACCTGTTGATGCAATTTGCATATTGTTCTTCCTTCATCTCAGATGGACGTGTCGAATCTGATAGAGAAGTTCGTTTCATATATATTTACTCCTTTAAAGGTGTGTCTTTAAAATATTTCTTTAATGGCATAATATTTTCAGTTGGTGTCCATTTTTTATGCCAATCATCGTATCCTTTTCACTTTCCTAGTACATACCTTTAATGATTCGTCCTATTGGACATCCAAAGATAATTCTTGCTCGTAAAATATACCCATTTTTCTTCTCCCTTGATGTCTTCAATATTTTAAAATATTTTCTCCGTAAAGATACGAAGGAAAAGCAACTGATTTGTAAATGTATAGTTTTATTTTAAAATTTTAAATGATTCGCGTATTGACATAGCAATCAAAACTCATTTGGGTTAGGTAAATGCATAGATTTGTCTGCAATTTTAATCTGTTCTCTTCCTTGTTCGCTTCAGCT